>JBBBVT010000018.1:21612658-21629036 GCA_037177035.1 Craterocephalus eyresii | reverse complement strand
CAAAAAAAATTGATTCTCACTTCTTTTCTTTTGCTCTCAAAATTTATTTTTGGTTTCAAATCTATTCTATTTGATTGGATAATAAAGAAACGAAATTCTCTTCATAGGTGTGTAGTAACATTTATTAAGCTAGTATTTTAGCATCTATCTTTTTCAAGAATTTATGGAGGGGGAATCATTGTTCAGATTTATCTGAGTTCACATTAATGGTGTAAATGCCAAGTTTGACTTCAATGCAACACATTGATTCCATGAACAATATGACAAATCCCTGCATTGTGTGATTTTGATTTAATTTGAATTCTATGAGTCTCTCACAATCTAAGGTTGCCAGGAGACAGTAGGACCCAGATGTTGGACTATGAGACTAGATTACATTACATTACAGTCATTTAGCTGACACTTTTATCCATGGCGACGTACAATTTAGTTTTTACCAGCGTTTTTACTGGTGGCATTGAGGGTAAGGTGTCTTGCCCAAGGACACAACCGGTGACTGAGGTGGGAGCAGGATTCGAACAACCTTTCGAATCACCTTTTACATCATGAATGACCCGTCCTACCCTACCACCTGAGCCACCTGTGCAGCAGGTGGATAAGAGCTTAGATTGTATTCTAAAGTGCTAGAATGTTCCTGAAACTAAAATAACATAAGGCAAAACTTTGTCCCTTTGTCATCACTGCTGTTTCTTCAGTCAGTTGTCAAACAGATCTGACAAAGAACAAGGGAAACTGGGTAGAAGTATTGAGGGACTTATGATGAAACAAGGAGCAGGTGTGGTAACCAGAAGCTAGAAATATAGGTGCAACAAGGAAGTGGGAAGTAAACAGAATACACAAACAATAGCAGAAATCAAGATGGCACAAAGGATTCAAAGACAGCCAAAACTGTAAACCAAAGAGCACACTACAACAGAATCAAAAAGCCATCGGTCATGATAGAATCAATATATCTTTGAAGACTGATGTATTGTTAAGCCGTGGTTGATGTAGGAATGAATGGACTTACAGCTGACTTGCATGAAGAGGTTAACTGCTAAAAAAGACACAAGTGCAGATTTCCTGAGTGAATAAAATAAGGTATTGTAAAAAAATTATAGACAATATTCACAACACTGACAATTAGAATAAGAAGTCCTACTTCATAAACAGACCTGGTACTCTAATCTACAGAAGCTTATTGTGTTATTGCCTCTGTATATATCAGGAAAAATGTCCATTACCAACTTGGCACAACTCCTGATTAGGGATGTCACAATTATAGATTTTCTTGATAAGATTGTTACCAGTGGAATAATTACAATTTTATAATAGAGAATGTAGAAACGCAAGGGAAAATATTTAGCTAGCTTCAACTTCCAGCTGTCCTTTAGCTGAATAACAGCTGTTTCAGAAATAGATAATAGAAGAAGAAGAGTGAAAATACACAGTTTTATCTACAGTTAGAATACTGACAACAAGGGTGAGGCAGCCATATATGAATTATTTGATTGATGGAACTATCCATCAAAAACAATTTGAGACCATTTGGTTCTTTGCATCTGTGTCACTGAACTTGTGCTGTATGCACAGTCCAATTCAGATACACTTCCAGGTGGAATAAGTGCAGAAAATGAAATAAAAACAAAGCATAACCTGTGTTAACAAGTTTTAACACACGTTTTTGTGTAAGTGTTTTTGTTCCGTACACTACTTTTGCCAATCTGACATGTCCTGTGGAAAGTGATGATATTGAGGGATCATCACTTTGACGGGTAGCTTCCTATGCTGTGGCAGCCTCATCTATTTACCTTCTGGTGCCATCCAGGTGACTTTTCCTGCTAACCGCTGCTGCATGCTCTGGTGAGCATCTTGTGAAATTAATTGGATCTCCTGAACCTCTGATCTGTTAACGGTGAGTCTTCTCCCGCTACAATCGCAACTGTTAAGATTGATCGTGTAGTTGCACATTAACAAATTGTTTTGACAGAGTCAACACACGGTCATGCTTCACATGCTTGACTGTTGCTCACCTGTTACCTGCTCACCCCTGATATATCTTTGATGGTCAGGTTTTTTTTTAGGTTTTTGTAGAGGACTGAACTAAACTGCCATGAAGGTAACATGCTTCCCAGATCTATGTGGTAGAATAAAAGTGCAATTCAAACAATACCTAATTTTGCTGGGGGGTTGGAATTTTTTTCCTTGGACTTGTTTCTTTCCTTATTCCGGTGTCTTGGACGTGTCTTTCATTGCTGCTGAAAAGACATCAGTGCTCCAATCAATGAACTCTGTTGAAATACTGCATATACTATGTCATTATTTGTCTGTTGTTTCTTTTTTTATATAAATATGCTTCAAAATCCAATCATGTTCAGGTTCAGTGCTTATTCACACTTCAGGCTCTTTAAAGAACCACTTTCTTATGCTCCCATTGGATAATTACTAGCTGTGGTTATAGTCAATCATGTCCTTAAGTGTTACATAAACAATCCTGAGCTGAACATTAACATAAGTGAACATACTGTGATCATTGATATCAACTGTGATTACTCATCTGAGAAAATTACCAAAATGTGAAACAGTATCAGCATCTGACTACTTTAATTTGTATAAGTTTAGTCAAGTGAAATGACATTTAATATTTCAGTCATGTAGAATCTTGCAATTATTAATTGTTCTAACTAAAAGCACACTGTCCATTTCCTAGAACCAGCGGTGGACCTTTATGATAAATGGGATGTAGAATGTTGGTATTCATCAGTCTAGAATGTATTTCTAATCCTGGTCTGCAAGCTGCTAAGGCAGTCAACTGGCAAAATATTTGACCGATATTGCAGCTGCCACTTATGACTTAGCAAGGCTCAAAAGAAGGTGAATGTCAACTAAAAGGTGATGTCTGAAACAGTGGGTGTTGGATCAGTAATTACCCCCTAATAGGATAGGTTTTAGTTTAAAAAGAAAGGTCAGGGTACAATGAGGAAGTTAATCCAGTTTGGATGGTCATGATGTCTGCTGCAGCAAATTTAGGTCATCTTACATGAGTGTGTGGATGAAACTGCAGCAAATTAGCATTATTTGGAATGAAAAGCAGTTAATTTTTTATGTAAGCCAAAAATATTAAATCAAGAAATATCTGTGAGAAGAGCATAACTTTCTCCCTTATCATAATTGTAGGAATCTTTCCAGCTTTCCTCTTCAACTTTCAATTTTCTTCAAGATAGTGATGAGTTACTGCTACAGATGTTGCCCAGCAACATACTGTAGAGTATGTGCTGTGTTCTGTGGATCGACAGCGGCACAGACCTGCTGATGGCCGCCTTTGTTCCCACCAGAATGAGGACTGACCGGAACAGATAGAATAAACTTGCCTCATGCACCTCTCTGCTCACGCTTTCAGTGGTTTCCGAGGTCACATGGCGAGACGTCAACGAGGTGAAAATCAGAAACTGTGCATGCAGAAAATGATTTGCCTACAAATCATGTTGCTGTGCAGCAGCACTTGAGACTTGGAATGCAAATACAGGAAAATCTCTGAATGTCTACAGTTTAACAAGCCTGGAAAACGGACGGACCGTGGAAACACCTGTAACACTGTTAGCATTGTTTAAAGACGTACATGAATGGAGAGGTTTACTGACCTGAGGCATTAGCTACTTATAGATTCTCCAAGGACAGATTATTCCTAAGTAAGAGGGAGACAAGGAATGATTCATAGACCTTGATGGAAAGTGGTAATCGACTTGATATGGATATTTTTAATGACTGATGCCAATCCCCATTATTCAGGGAGCACAATCACTGCCATATAATGCCAGTAACTTCCTGTTTCCTTACATCTGATAGAATTTAACAGTTTAGCAACAAAAAAATCCCCAAATTAACCAAAATGTAGAAAGATATGGTTAAATTTCATTCATTTTGGTTTGCTTAGTCTACATGCAGACACTCAAAGTGTTCACTAAAAGGGCTGGCTGTTTTAGAGATGTACACTGTTGGACCAACAAAATGTTGCCAGAGAAAAAAAGTCACATATAAATATTTCACTCGACCAGCTTTAGCTTTTTATTTCAGCAGAATTTCCTTTCATTGCTTCTATAGGTTTCTGCAATGTCAATTATTTCCATTCAATGTTGCTTTCAATTTTCATCAAGATCTTGTATTGAGAATTGGAGAGTCCGACCACTGTGCAAATCTTCTCTGGCACATCCCAAAGATGCTCAATGGGTGAAGCATTGCGTCTCAAGCTCCCTGAACCAATCTTTCACAATAAATTATTCTATTAATTTATGCATCACTTGTGCCCTAACCCTAACCTGTGAAGTACAGAAGGTTTGAATATACATTCTTTTACACTTCTTCCTGAAAGACCTTGTTTCCCCACTATTCTTCCAGTTTTTAATAATTCGTTGGACAGTTCTTAACCCAGTTTTCTACTTTATGCCAATGGTTTGGCCCTTCTTAAAATCTTTTCCATGACCATGGGATGTGCCTCTCCACAAGGTTGTTTAAGGAATGAGAAGCTACTCATTGCAAGAGCTGGGGAGATAACTTGTTGCCAGCTGAAAGATAATTGTCCATGCAGCAACTGTCCGATAGGAGGCTTGTACCCATTTGCTTAGTTAAATCCAATTGGCAACTTTTTTTTGGCAAGGCAATGTATGCTTCAGTTGCATTTCTTAACCAGATTTAGTAAATGATCCATAGCTTATGCTCTGCAATTATCATTCACAAGCCTATTTTTTCTTGTTTGGGCTCCTATCTGATGTAAAATCTCAAACCTTTCGGGGTGCCCAGATTTTTGCATACGCCTTTTTGCATATCACAATTAAAGCGTGCTAACTTTAAAATGTCTAAGAAGGCTGTTTGAATTGAAATTCATGTTTTCTGGAGACTTGTTGATTTGCCCAAAAATGTGCATGCCACTGTTGCTGACATTATAATTAAGCCTCTCTAAATGCCTTGCTTCTAAGCAAGCAAAATACAAATACCTCTAATTACATGTAATTGGGGAGATTTCTGCCCTATTCTACCGGTGTGATGGGGAATGAATGGTAAATGTGGCAGAACTGCAGTGTGTGTTGGCACTGCTGAGGCAATCAATGCAGTTAATTATGTCTTTTACAAGTACGATAATATAAATGTGTGGTTTTGTGTCATTGTGCGTAAAAGCTTCTGACCCATGCATAGAAGCCCTGTGGGGCTGACACTCGGCTCCCTGATTACTGCTTCTCACTATTCCAGCCAAAACATCAACAGTGTTAAAGTCACAAGTGCACATTGTGCACACAGCATTTATTGCAGACACAGATCTCTACTCTCACCGTGATGCACGATTCACAGCCTGCAGTGCAGAAACTTTTCCGCCACACACGCAACACACAAATACCAGCCTGTGAGCGAGAATGCACACGCTTTCGCTTGCAGTGTCTCATCATGGCAGCAAGTCGTGGGGAAGCCTCACAGTAAAAGTGCAATGGATAGCAATTGACAGTCAGCAGGAGGCGAGTAACTGTTGCTGGCTTTTTTTCTTATTTGGGTGGTGCTACGAAGCACTGCAGAGCGGCAGGGAAGATTGAATGGTGGAGTGAATCAGCATGTGTGGTAGGCTGGCAAATTGGAAAGGAAGATCATAGATTCAGAGTTGATTTCTACCACTGACATTGCTTTAAAGGACACATTAAATGCATTCCAGGAGCAATGAAGTGACAAAAGACTCACTTTTTTCTTTGCCAGTGTTTCAGGTTCTTCTTGTTTTTCTATCTAAAGGAGATTAAATCTTTTGTGTTGTCTGGTAAGATGTTCTTTCTTTCTCATCCATTTCAGACCGAGCATTATTTTGGCTACCAACAGAGATCAAATCAGAAGGAGGAACTATACTCATTCTGCATGTTTGGTAACTTGGTTTATTGATGGTGTTGATTTTAGAGCATTAGCAAAGACATAGTGATTATTCAGAACATTAAGTACTATGTTGAAATTCCTTTTGCCACCAGAAGTCCATAAATTCCTATTGGTATGGATTTACCTCCATATTTGCTCTGCATTGTCCTTTTAATAACCTATTTAATCACATGTGAATTTTTGTTGAAGGTTGATCAAGATTAGAATAGACATACTTTGAACAAAAATGGTCAAATATGATTGGATGGATGAATGAAGTGAAGATAGAGCTTCTTCATAAGACTTTTTGAGTATCAGATGATAATTTCCCCAAAGAAAATGCCTGTTGTAGAGCAAATACCAAGTAAACATAAAATTATTTTTCACTGACCAAAGCTAAAATGCAAACTTCTGATACACATTTTTACATGGAAATGAGTCCTGTGGTCATGTTTTAATGATATCTGAGGCTCTTTGTAAAGAGAGATATCCTCCTCCCTCTGCTTGTAAGTCCAGAGAGCAGCATGTTGGCATCAGATAAGACTGGGCGAAGAACAGCGGCTTGTTGTAGCATATTAAAAACTCTTTATGCTGAGATTTTCAGCAGGTACATCTATCTTTCCCTCATTGACCAGAGGGATGCTGCCTTATTAATTAATTGACTTACTTCCTTTAAATAAGAGAAAATAAAAACTTTTAAGCAGCCACAGGCACTTTGGAGCCGAATATGGGCTGAGAAGTAGGTGTTAATAAGGCATAATCAACATTACATAGACTTTGGTTTCAGCATCAAATGATGATACTAAATAGAGATTGGCTGCAATAAATGTTTTTATATTTCCATTTTGTGGACATGTTGGTTAATTTTCTGTCTCCGTTCCATCCGGCTGTATTATGAAAACGACCGTACGTTGCATTTCACAAGTTCCACATAATACATACATAATACAGTTAGATGGGATGGTTTTCCTGTTCATCCGCTCATGTCTAGACCATGAAATGAAAGACTAGTCCCATTAATAGACCAAGTTGAGTTTTAGCTGTAGATCTACTGAACTGTCTGCAAACATACTGAAAAAAAGCTTTTGTAACTTCACCCTTTTACATCACAATCTGCATATTTTCTTGTGGTGAGGTTTGACCAGAACCACCTGAGACGCAGCATTTGTTGACTCCTGGTAGCTTAACAGAAAAATATGTTTAGTGGGGATGGTGTAAATGAAAATTTGATATTTTGCTTCATGTTGTTATTGGCTTCATTTACGAAGGCTCGCTGCTAAGTAGGATTAACCAGAACAGCTGTAAAATATATTTACACCACCACATGCTAGTTGCTGGTCCTCTGCAACTGCAGCATGTTGGCAGCCTAGATGTTGGAGATACTGGAGCTGAGGGGCCACTGCACAATAAAAATGGAAATAAAAATCAAGTTCCTTATGGGAATGCCTAAATTGGGAACACATCGGTCATTGTGGTTCAATTTCACAGATTTTAAACTCTCTGTACAAATGAAGGCATTTCAGTCTCACAAGCCAAAGAAAAATGAAACTAAATTAAATCTGTGTGGAGAAAACTGTTAATGTCAGGGGTGGAGTGTTGGCCTTCCATTTTCCATACATATGCACAGCAACCACACACAACACAAACTCTTGAACCATCTCCCCTCGTACCAGTCGACATCTGTGGGAGCCTGTTAATATCTGTCTGAATAATGCAAAAGCTCCTCACAAATCAGGAGTTGTTATTTGCCTCATTGCAGCCCTCACTGCCCAGTGCAGCTGGAGCAACAGATTTTTTCTTTGCTTCGTCTTAATTTGCCTTTTCTGCCCATTTCATCGCCTTTCCTACCCTTTTCCACATCTCACTCTTCTTTGCCGCTTTCATCATTATATGGTGCACTTGCAGTCGTTTATTGCCCTGGCAGCTTTCTGTTTGGCTCATGGACTTTATCCCTCCACCAAAATCTGAATAAAAAAGGGCTCATGTGCCCATCTCTGATTTCTTTGCTCTTTCTTCCTTTCCTCTGCACTACCTGACTCAGGGATACATTAGACATTTTCATTATATTCTCACTAAACTGACACCGTGCTCATCTGTTGAGGTTCCCACCTCTTTCTTAGAATGAAAAGTTCTTATCTTAATCCTCCTCTCCCATCTTTTTCCTCATGCTTCAGAATCCTGGGACTGAAACGCCAGGAGGAAATAAAATGAGAGAGGTTGTTGAGTCAGAAAAAAGAATGATGAAGAGGAGGCTGAACTATCATTACGTCAGGCAGCCTACTGGTTCAAAGCAAAAGCATTAGTTAGTGTTGATGGGGGGATAAAACAATTTCAGAGGGTGACAGTTCAGGATTATGTGTTTGCAGCAAAGAAGTGAGCGTCTTTGATTTGTAGATACCTGTACTGCCCTGTGAACTTGCAAATAGTGGATTTACTTTAGCTTTTGAACTGCTATGTAGATGCTGGAGGTATTTACATGCCCCCAAAATAAAATCTTGCCCGTCGTATAGAAAATATGGTGTATCATTAAAAACAAAGAAAGGTGCAGCACCTGGTTTTAGCAGCTGTAGCTCAGGAAGCAGAATGATCATTCTTTTAGTGAAAGGATGCCAGTTCAGTCCCATCTTTTCCAAGTGTAAACTTTGCGGTATACACTAGTTTATTCTTTACAATTCTTTACCATAGAAATATGATGATGGTATCATTATGGGCTGAGCAAATTTATCTTCCTTATCTCTCGAAGTGAACCCCATGCTAATGGTAATAACTGCATTTTTTTTCCTTTCATTCCAAACTTTCCATTTCTCTTTACGTTTGTCTGTGAACATCAGTTTGTTCATCATTTTCTTTGTACCATGACATTCATGCTTGGGCACTTGCACCACAGGGGTGTGATTTTGATTGACAGGTGGAGGATCAATCCCATTGGCTAATTAAAGAACTCTAAAAAAATGCTAATTCAATAGGGATAGTAGGGATACAGAAAGTTGAATCCCGGGAAGAATCTTGACAAAAGTTATCAGAGTCTCTGGTCACCTGTTTGCCAAAAGTTTAAGGTTTCACAAACATGCCTTTGGGTGGTGCTCCACCCCATTGAACATGTATATTTATACACAGTTATTCACATAAATGCCACCAATTCTCAATAAATGTTAACAGACTACCCACTAGACAGACTGAGTAATTAATTTTAATGTGCTCAATAATTTTCCATTATCCAACTGATTCATGTGGAAGAGGTGCCCCAGTGTCCTGCATGCTGCTGATCATTATTACAGTATGTTATACTTTCAAAACGAGTACAAATTCAGTCACACCTGGTGAGTGTCTCGGAAAGAACTTTGGCTTTTTCCTGCTGTTTTCTTGTGATTGAGCCGTTTTCGGCGCTGGCCAATCGATGACTCTGGTTTTCCCCTACTTTCATCTTTGTCAGCTGCTTTTGGGCGATAACCTTCACTAGCGAGCAGTTGTAGCTGCATGACTTTCACTGCCTCTGACTGAAAATACTATTTGATCCATTCTATTTAGAGAGTGTACAGAGTTGTGCATTTTGTTGAGCAGCTTGTGAAACTTTGCATTTGTATAATCTCCAAAAGCTCCAGTACAGTTGTTCATCTAGTCTCTGGCTCAGATGCTGCTGCCCCAACAGATGACTGTAAATCAGATTGGACTCTGTAACCAACCTATAGAAGGTATGCAACATCTTTCTGCAAACCTGCACAATTTGCAGTTTTGCTCAAATAGTAAAATCTGGCTTTGATCCTTCACTTAGAAGGCTAAAGTGTTGCATTCCCACAAGTTGGTTAACACTCACGTACCTGTAGTCCTCAACCACCTTCACTTCTGATCTAGAGAGGGTATTCATCATTTCTTTCCCTCCGAAAGTCTCCTAAAATCTATCTCCTTTTACTTGTCATTTAAGATGAGGTGAATGTTCGTACACCATGCCAAGAAGTAACTGACCAGTTCTCTGCATTCAGCCTCTTGGCCATCACTGATATTTTCCCCAACTGCAGAGTCACCAGAGTATTTCTGTAGATGATAGGACTCTGAGTTGTATTGGAAGTCTGCGGTGTTCGGGGTGAAGAAAAATGGTGAGAGTACAGTCCCCTGTGGTGTTCTATGCTGCACCTCCTCGGACACACAACCCTTCAGTCTTACCAACTGTGGTCGGTTGGTTTGGTTGTCAATAATTCAGATTGTTATGGAGGCAGCCACCTTTATTTTCTGGAGCCTCTCACACTGCAGTGCAGACAGAAATGTTTCAAATACTCTGTAGAATTCATTTTGCTCACAGTGAGCTTGCTGAAGAAGGTGGATGATGGCAGGCAGGATGTCTCCCGCAGTGCTGGAACCTTTGCCTCACTCAGGCTCAGGATGAGGACAGTATAAAATCCAGGCATTGGTAGTCCATGCACTCCTTTGGAAGGTAACAACTTTACTGTTTACATGAACATTTCTTCATATCCTCATAAAATGAAAACCCTAGCATAATGACATTTTACAAATTAACATGCATCAACATCGGATTGAATGGTAGGTTTGGTTAGAGTGATTTGTTCTTCAAATTAAAGTGTGCATAATTATTTGTAAAACTCATACATGAGGTGGAAAAATGAGATTGAGGTTGAGCTTTTTTCTGATATCTTTCCCTATTTTTAAAGTCATATGTTTGATTTGATTGAAATGTTTATTTTAAATATGTGAGTAAAAAGAAAAGTAGGGGGAGAAAAACTAAACATTTACCATGAAGCATACAAATAAATATTCCAAATGGAGGGAAAAGTATAATTTTAAAACTTCTACCCCCTCTTCTTGACTAATAAATTCAGGACCATTGTGGTCAATGTTCATGTATTGTCCCTACCTATTTATTCATTTGTTGTTAATGTAACTTTTTCTTCATGGAAGGACAGTACTGAGTAAGAATACAGTATTTATGGTGAAAAACTTTTTTCTTTTCAAAACACAAAACCAAGCATGGTTTCAGCATGAGTTGGGGCAGGAGGTCAATGGCTCAAGTATATACATGAAGGGGTGGAGCATGTGCACACACCAAAATTGAAGTGAAAGTAGCCAGTATAAATGAAAGGAAATAACACAAAAGAAACATGCTTGGACACTGTTCCTGTGTTACATTACATTCATGTCCAACAGTCAGCCTTTCCCCCATTTATTTGCCTTTATGCGGATGAATGGTGAATGGTAACCTACCTGCTGCCCATCAAGCTTTATTTCTTTTCTCCTTCTCAGTCTTGATGTCTATCATAGCTCAGCAGAAGCTGCAGACCTGCTCCCAGTCATGCTGAAAGCTACATCCATATGCATATGTATGAGCACCTAGGAACAGAACAGCACACTATATCGAAGAAATGTTTTTTTTTTTTGCAAAGGCTTTTCTCCAGGCTTTTTTTCTAAAAACAACTTTAAATGTATTCAAAGTACTATTGCAGAGCTTGCAGTACTTTTGCGGTCATACAGGAGCAACCAGTAAGGAAATCGCGTGTATTTTGGTGCTGTGGCATGCCCGAGGGTAGAAGTCGGGAGGAGAGGGTTAATCATTGAAACGGTGGGTAGTCGAGGAAAGAGGAGGAAAAGATGGAGGATGTGTGTAGGTGGTGTTTAAGAGGCACTTGTGTGAGACATTTGGTGAGCTCACTGGCTTGAGGATGATGCATTGACTCGTGCTGTTTACATCTCCTGAAGTTCTAGTATATCCAGTTGGGCTCTCAGTTGGTTCACGTCCTGGCACATAATTCATTCACACACATACACCCACACACTCACACTGAAACAGTCTTGGAAAACATACATTTACATTACCTGTTTTGTAAAAAAATCCATGCTATGATAATTCTGGTGTCTGTCATGTTCGAGTCAAATGTTGAAATGCACTCAACAAACAGTGTCATGTCACGCTGCTACCACTGGATAGATGACTGACCTTTCATGGCTGTGAAGTTATCAGTGATTTTCATCACATGGGCTGCTAGAACTGTTTGCTCTCTCTCTGTTCCAGCTGGTGTGCATGTGCACATCTCTTCAGCATGGTGTTGAGATTTGAGATTATTGAGATTATTTGAATTAATTATTTCAAAATTTTACTTCATTTGCAGCCTACCAAATAGGAAAGGGGAGTAATAAACAGGTTCCATGAAAAAGTTCCACTTAATAATTACTCTGGCAGCTCTGAACATATCTGCGGAACACTGCAAGGTATGTACGGCAAAGAAACAAGAAGATATATCATGTGGAAAATGGGTGAATGAACATCTGGACAGCAATGATACATATGGTATGAAATTACTTGACAACTTTTAAAATAGTCGTGATATAAATCACAAGTTGGATCACAATATCAAATTTATAATTTGTGGATAATAACTCAACAATTACCAAGCCACAAATAGAGGTGTCACAAATACTTAATTTCAATATCAAATGTGGTATTAAAGAGTCAGAATATTTATAAATAAGGAGGATAAAGTGATTTTTTAAATTTGGTTCACTGCTGTCAATTCACCTAAATGCCCCAAATCAGCTTTTCTTGCTGAGATGATGCCAATTTCAGACAATTATCTTACCAAAAGATTCCGTATTTTTGACATTTATTGCCATCTACCACAATGCAAGTCCAATTATATTTAATGGACAACAAGCTAATTTAAGACAACATATTTTTAAATGACAGGGTAGGTGCACAAATTAACTAAGCAGGATTTATTTATGCGGGCAATTCCATCTTAGATGCACCTTTTACCTCCAGAAGCTTTAAAACAAGTTAAAATGACAGTCTCAGTATATGAATGTGTATAATTTTTACTAGCAAGCTGATAGCGAGACAAATGATGAAAAAAGATCTCCATAGACCTGTAGTATCTTTATTCCTGCATGCAGAAATTCAGTCCTTCATCTATATTAAATGCAAAAATCTTCTTTTTTTATAAAAAAAAAAAACATTGTCTGAGAAACTGTCCAGATGCAAAACACACAATTTATACCAGTACAAAGTTGTGGATGCTGCTGCAATACCATTCATCTCATTACTTTTCCCACATACACACACTGAATGTGCACACACACACACAGACAGGAAAAAAAATCAGTATTTGCCGAGAGTCAGTACAGTGATGGGACCCTACGCCTCCTGCTTGTTTTGAAGCCAGGAGTTGCTTGCTGCAAATGTACAGAACAAGGCACACAGCAGGTCGCTGGTTGTAATGACCGTCTGCAGGGCGCAGGCTGTGCACGCTGCTGGTGGCGTTCTCTGTCTCATGTGTGGGTAGAGGAACTGCATGTTGTGTGAACGAGTGCGGTCATAGTGTGTGCCCACATTCATGGTCTGTTTCATGCACTGTGTTCATATATTCATGGCTCTTATATGCTGCAGTGCATGTTTTATGGTATCGTGTGTGTGTGTGTGTTTAGTAGTGTGTAACTGCAGATTTATAGGCATGCCTCTGTGCTCACCAATGATGTGAGACTGAGCCATGAATCAGCTCAGCCTGTAATGAATCCCGATGGCCTGTGGGAGATGGAGAGGAGGGAGAGGGGGAGGAGGAAGAGGAGGAGCAGAAGCAGGAATGGGAGAGGGAGGAGAGACATGGGAGAGGAGAGATGAGGAGGCAGGAGCTGAGGAGAAGAGCCCACAGCCATTGAGTTTATTTATTGATCACAAAAAAACACAACTTAGTTCTCACACTCAGTGTTATTAGTGGAAAAGAAGCACAAATTGAATATTTTAGAAAATATATTTAGTTATTTACTTGTTTTTTTCCTGTTACCAAAAATTAAACTGTTTAACGAGTTATTCAGAAATCTGCATTAATGAAAGAGTAGTGAATAAAAACCGAGCATTTGTATTTATACATGGTTCATTTTCATGTATGTATATGAAATAAAAGAAATATCATCATGTAGTTCTGCTGGCTTGTTTACATTGTTTTTATCAAACTGTACTGTTTGGTGTGAAGCTGATTATAATGCACATGACAATGTTTTATCTTTGTTTCCATATAACAAAGATTTTAGTTTCTATGTGGCATGTAGTCTGCGTGCCAGAATGTCCAGAAATAGTAACATACATGTAAATAGAATCCAGTATTTTACATATTTTATAATTTGGACATCAGTATTGTCTGTGTGGTGAAACAAGTTTCTAATCCCAGAGCAGTAAAGTTTTATAGCAAAAAGAAAAAAGTTGCCTTATAATAAAAATGTGGGATACGCTTCCTCTACTGCAGTAGTGATGATGGATGTTGTGGTCCGCACGTAGGTGTTTCAAGTCATGATGGCAAAATAGTAAAACCTCAAATATGGTTTAGAAACCTTGTCTTAGATTTGAGTCATTAAACCTAATTCTTTTTCAGAAATCTTCAAACCAAAACAAGAACAAGGTGAGGACCATAATTAGCCAAAGTTGAAAATATTTCTGTGAATTGTATACATAAAATAATAAAATGTAACAATGGAGGACAAACTCTTTTTACTCTTGATTTAGATTTATTTCCTTGATAAATCTGGTAAATTAATTTCTGTAACATTTAAAAAATGCTTTTAGTTTATGTCCACTACTTGTAAAGTAAGATGTTCCACCCACATATTTTTGTTGTAGCTCAGCCATTCTTACACCATTTTGGAGCCTGAAGCTCATCACGTCACCGTTTCGCTGTCATGAGTATTTGTGTTTGGACAGAAATATGGAGTGTGGAGAATGATACTTGAAACCTGATGGGATAAAGTATGCATTTCTTTGGCCCAACATCTGTTTAATTATAAAAATAATTACAAAAATTCCCACCACTTATCAAATAGCATTTGTTTAGCCAATAATTCTACACTGACTCATGGATAGAAATCCGTTAATGAAGCTGTGTCTCAGGAGCTACAGTCATTGTCCCCTACACAGATTGATTGGCAAAATGCTTAACCCAACATTATCCCACATTTGTTTGTGAGTGTATGAGAAAGAGAGCAAAAGTTGTGTAATATTGTGTCTCTCAAGCAATCGTGCATCTCTGTCTCATTATTTAAGGTATTAGATATATCCGCTCATTACAGGAGATTTATTTATTGATAGTATTTTTATGGTCTATTAATACATTTTTTACCTTCATGACAACTGTGGGCGGAGTGAAAAAATTCTAACTCATCCGTTTAGATGTCCCTTAATCCTAAAATACGTCAGAATTGGAGCTGTGTCCTTTTGATTGACATGTACCAGACATCCGGGAAAATAAGCAAAAAGTAACACAATCGCAGTTTTTAGCTGGCTAATAGCGCACGTTATCTATAGCCTGCCTTCTTCCATTAGCTGGTTAGCGCTCATTAGCTCCGGGATAGCTTTGGTAGCTCATAGCTCAGTTTGATCGGTGTCAATCATCCCTCCCTCCATCCTTCCCTCACTGCTGAATGAGACCACATGATAACATAACTCCTCCATTTGGGACAGGACCTCATTCCCGACCTGGAAAGGACACCGTAATCCACTTGAGGACCATGGTCTCAGATTTCAATGTGCCGACTGTCTTCCAGCCGTTTCACACTCAGCTGCGAATCGCTCCAGCAACAGCTGTAGAATATTATTTTATTTTGTACAGTATTTTCATCCACAAAGAAGAGATATCCACTTCCACATCAGCAGCAACAGCATTCTTCCAAAGTCATTTTGACTCATTAGCAAGAACTATAATCAGAACACAGTTTACTTATTCATATAATTGTGGCAGCCAGTGGGAAAAAGAGGACGGGGATGCAATGCCAGCATGAAAGCAGCGCAGAGTTCTGGAAGAGAAAAATGTACTGGAATAAAAAAACTACTGGTGCCATAAGTAGAAGTAATTAATACGCAGGGGAGCAACCATGCTCGCTCTGCCCTCAGAGCAGGAGGTTCAAAGCTCCTGAGGATGTACACTCTTCTCTTCTTTGTGGGTAAGCTGACCCAAATTGCTTTTGATTGATCGTTGTGTACAGTCGACTCTGAAACACTCCGTCTCACAGCTATCCCTCTCCATCTTCCTCTTCTTAAGCATATGTGCATCCTATTTGTTTTCCTCTAAAGCTGCATCTGTGTATTCTTCTTTTGGTGCATCATGTGTTTCATACTGGTTGTTTCTCCCCCCTTTAAAATAAAGAAAAATAAATCTGCTGCAAAGAAGCTGCTCATGGTGGTTGAATGATTGTACCCTCTGGGTTCATACTACCTGGATGTAAACCCGGTCTCTATGTCCAGATACTGCTCTGTTAAAGGAGGCGCTGTCTCCGAAAGAATCACCGGGTTTCTGTTGTCAATGCCATGACACAGCAGCCACAGCAATGTTTTAGACCTGATTCCAAGACTTTTTATGCAGTAGATTTTTCCTTTGTTTTGTTAATAGTATAAGTTATTGTAATGATAGTCAGCAGCAACTTGTTATGGGGCACCACCGCCATTAAGAATGTGTTACCGGCGCCAGACCTAGGGGAAATCTGGACCGGCAGCAAGCGGCACACAGGCCAGGAAGCACTGTGTAGCCAA
>JBBBVT010000018.1:21564891-21576417 GCA_037177035.1 Craterocephalus eyresii | reverse complement strand
TGCAGGATCAGTGATGTAAACTGTTGTCAGATCTGGAAAAGTGCAGTTTTATTTCACTTTTATCCGCGGTTTAAAAGTTAGTCGCAGACGACCCCGAGTATAAACCCACCTTTAGCAATGATGTTTACATTTCCAATTGTAGACATAATCACCACCTACTGCTGTGGCATTGTTACAACAGTTTTATAAAAGTTCGTGTAGTACTGTGTCCAGATCTCAAGCCACTAAGCTTTCAGCTTTGTTCACATGTCAGCAAAAGAGTTTGATGTCATCACCCAGTTTGTGCGTATCATTTAATCCAGATGCTTGGAAAATACACTGACTGGCCAAAAGAGTCATACTCGGAACTAATTTGTTGGACCACCTTTAGTTTTCATCACCACATGCATTTCATAACATAATTCCAGTATGCAAACTCAATCATTTCAGTCCAGAGTCATATTAACTATTTTTCCCCCTGAATTTCCTATTAATGATATAAGACTCGCACTCAGTTTTATCAGCACACTTGACACTGGTAAACCCCAAGGGTTAATTTTTGCTGAGCAATCTGGATATGAGACATACATGTAGTTTCTAGTAATTCCATTCACTGTGATCTGAATTTTTTCTCAACTTAAAATCCATTTTTCATTTTTGTGCAGTTGTACTACAGTATGAGCTTGTTTCAATTGCCACTTGTAGATTTTCTTGCCAACTTTTGCATCATTCTGTAATGAGGCATTATTCTTTTGCTAAAACTAAGTACAGTCTCAATGTATTTATGGGGGCTTTCTGCAGGTTGTAGAGGTGTATTATAAAAGCCATGCACACAGAGTATTAAATTCCCTCCTTGTATACACATGTGCACTCATTTGATGCTTGAATCATCGATTTAATTTGTTTCATCTGCACAGCGATGGGGCAATAAATCAGACTGTAAGAAATGCTCCTCACTGCAGCTTTACATTAGTGGTCTTTTTCCCCGTGTGTCTTCCTCCAGCTGTTCTGGGCTCCTTTTCCCTCTCTCATTGTACATTTTTGAAACGGAGTGTGCGAGCGTATGAACGATCTGTTTGTTATCGGCACCTGGAACTAAAATTAGCTTCCATTGCCCCCATAAAATTTGTCTGCCCCCCTGAGAAAAAAACATTAAATGACAAACCTGTCACAGCTAATCCAAAATTATTAATCTTACGGGTCTTTTATGCATAATCTCCAAAGCACTGGGGAGGCAGTCGTGCTGCATGGGCCATTTATTTTACTTCAAAGCCTGCCTCTGCTGATTAGCATACTGCAGGCATCGGCTGATGATTTGTATCATGGTGTTGTGACTGGTGAGCAAGGCAGCAGGCAGGCTGTTTTCTCCTCTGCATGCTCTGATCACTGAAGTTTACTGTTGCAGAAGAACAAGTGCATGACACATCAGTGTAGCAAGAGAGGCTGCTTGGCTGATGCTACGTTTTTAAAAACTTGTTTTCTTCTGACTTTGATATGAAACTTTTAAACTGTAATTGATATCTTCAGAAGTTATACTGATTTAAAATCTGAGCCTGCAAAACAAATCAAATGAATGCAATAAGTAAATAAATAATTCATCTGAATGTGCATTTACGGTCATATTCATTAAAAATCTAAAATATTTATAATCATTCAAATCTCGCATTCAAAGAAAGTTGTGAACCAGTACAACCAATATAAGCCTTTGGCAGCTTTAAACATTTAAGGCTCATGCATTCTGTTGTTCACCGAACTAATTTAGAAGGGAGTTAAAGTTCAATTCTCAGAACTTTCAAAATAGACCTCTTAGAATTTAAATGCACAGTTGATGAAGAAAAAACTGAATTTTAAGTCTATTAAAATATGAAAATCCAATGTAGCTCTGACCGTACACTCATTTCATAACTTACTGGACCAAATACACACTGGATCAAAGGCATGGGGCATTTTTCCCTCTGAGTTAACTTTTAAGTAATTTGGAATGATGTGCTGCTTTATTTAAGGAAGTAGGTTTTTAATTTCACCTGCTTCAACACATCTGATTTATATTAAATGGCTCAAACAGCCTATGAAGTTCTATAGAATGACTCATTAATTTGAGTCAGGTGTTTATGAGCAGGAAAACCTTGAAAACCTGCAGGATGTGGCTCTGGAGGACCGGAGCTGAACACCACTGATCTATACCTTACATAGTTTTTTTTTGTTGGTTTTTTTTAAGAAAACTGTAATGAATGGTCAAAAAAAGTATAGTTTCATTCATTTTTATCCGTGTAAATATATCTTGATTAAAAAAAAAATGTCATTGAGCTTAAAGGAATATTTCACCCTCAGAATGATGTCCCTTCATTTTTTACTCACCCTCATGCTGATTAACACTCTGGAACACTTTTTTGAAATTTATCATGCAGCTGGAGATATTGGGAGGTTTTCGCTATCCATCAATTCCGTTACAGTGATGTTGAACGGTGCCTGAGCAAAAAGGTTCATATTAGTCCACAAAAACAATATTCCTCCATACTACTCGTTCAATGTAATCTAAGTGTCCTGAGTGGGGAGTGTCCACAATTTACTCGAAACGATATCATTGATATATTTTTACGGCTTTAATAGTAGCACATGGCATTTCCTGGATGAGTTCCAAGACACAATGGAAGCCGCGGCAGACCAAACCATCCGGAGAGCACTTACAGCCCCTATTCTGCCGCTGATACAAGTGTAGAACAAGAAATTGGCTTTTTACATTGTGCTAGGCAACCGAGCTGCAGACAAACACAAAAGGGGTTGAAGGAAGAAAGAGACAAAAAAGAAACTGCAAGTGCTCCCCAGAAATTATGGACGCTTCCCACTGGAGGAATATTTCCAAGTTTTTGTGGATTTTTATGGACCTTTTTGCTCAGGCGCCGTTCAACATCACTGTAACAGAATTGATGGAGAACAAAAATCTCCCCATGTCTTTGGCTGCATGATAAATATCAAAAAAGTGTTCCATAAGCATGAGCGTCAGTAGAAAATGAAGGGACATCATTCTGAGGGTGAAGTATTCCTTTCAATCAATTACAACTATCCTCAGATGAATAACATATGACCAATCACACTGTGGAGCACAGCAGTTGAGGGAGAGTGATTTGTTTTGCAGACACCTGACGGTTACTGAGTATTCTACAGTCAAATGTGTGGTTGTCCAACAGCTAATCTGTGCTGAGATTGCTTTATGGAACAGAACAATGCCCCCAAACACAGCATCAGATAATAAATAGTCAGTGGCTGAGCAAGACAGGATTGGTTCAAAGTCCAGTCATGAGGAGAACTTTGGAAAAACACATGCATGAAGCTAAATGTAATGTAACATGAAGCAATTTTGTGAAGAAGGGTGGACCTAAATTCTGTTTTAATGATAAGATTATAATCTAATTTCAAATTTATTGATTTAAAAAAGCACTTTCATGCATGTAACACAAAGTCATTTACATAAAAACAAAGAACAGAAAACAATTAGAAAAGACACCTGATCATACACCCAACTTCATTTATTTGGGCCCACAACATTCATTCAGACCCCCATACCCACCCCATGTGTTAAACTGAACAACAGGACATTAATGAAAAGAAAGCTGAGTTAACACAGCAGAAAACTAATGCTTTGTTATTGCTGATTGAGTTATTGAACCATGATGAATCACTGATCTGCATTTTGGTTTAACTTCAGTTTTAAACTTGGTAAGGTCAGATTGTTTTATTTAATTATATATTTTGGAGTCATTTTAGTGGATGTGTGACATCTACTGGATTTATCAGTACATTTTGGCTCATGTGTCCCCTGCCATGCAGAGAATCTCCTGACATACCAAGTTATAAATCTGTCACCTGTTAAAGCGAAGCAGTGAGGAGAGGCTGCATGGTTTCGCTCTTTTAACACAATATCCCACTGTACACCATGACAGGCAATTTATTGCCAAGTTATTTATTGGTGAGTTGCGTAGTAATTCCTCTTCAGGTTTGATCTTTAAATCCACTGTGACAAAAAGAGTCAGAGTCTAATATTTTGTTGGTGTCATGGTTCACATTTCCAACATGCCATGTCTGCGTTTAGATGTGCTTTCAGTTTATTTATTTTTCTCACCATGTTAGGTCTACACTCTGTTCACCAGTCAGCCCCACTCAGCCCACCTCGGTTTTGCCTAATTGTTTGTCCAGCCCACCCAAGGTCAAGGCAACATAAGCTCTCTCCAGTCTTTGCCTCTTTGCCAGATTATCGGCAGTCTTTTGCCAGTGGATGTCCAGCATCCTTTCCTTGTTTTATTCAAGTCCCCATCCCTGGACCTAACCCACGGCAGACATTTGATCAAGCGACTGCCATCTATGGGTCTAAGCAGCACTGCAGCCTCCACAGTACACATAGTATGTGCATGACAACCTGGAGATATTTTTCTAGCATGAAATACGATCATTTACTCACCCAGATAGTTTTGGTGTAATTGGAACTCGTCCGTGAGATATTTATATCCACACGCGATCCGCGTACATCTAATATAATGGGAGTGAATGTGGCCAGCTTGAGCAGTCTCTAAATACGGCAATTTCTGTCACAAAACTCTTTCATTTCACCAATAAGTTATGAATCGCTGGTCCGATCCCTCTGTTTGCTCTATGCGGCTCAGAGTTGCTTTTTGTGACGATCCGTCGTTTATTTACAGCCATTACAGGCTCCTGATGCGGTCCAGAAATGACGTCATTGAAGCTACCACTTCAAGTTAATTGCTGTAAAAAATGACGGATCACCACAAAAAGCAACTCTGAGCCGCATGGAGCTCACAAAAGGAATCGGACTAGCAATTCATTATGACACATTGGTGAAATGAAGGAGTTTTGTGTCAGAAATTGCCTTTAGAGGCAGCGTGAGCTGGCCCGTAACCATTTCACATGAACGTTCTAGACGTCACATCCACAGAAACAGCGCGGGAACTTCCGACTCGAGGTGGCTCAGGAAAATAAGATACAGGCTAATAGATGCACCGGCCCTGAACTGCTGAGGTGTCAGTCTGCTCATCAAACCATGTTTTAATGATAAAGGGTCAAATAAAAAGGCTATTGTAAAGATCTTTGTCAGCAAAAACTTACATTTAGTCCCTTTAATGTTTTGGAGCATTTCACTGTTGTTTGTCAGGAAGGATGGAAGTTATATTTTTCGGTATTTGTAAAAAGATTCCCATGTCCTCCTTTGTTCATACATTCCATGCTGTCTTCGTTCCCATGTGACCATCTTGTCATCCCAAAGTCCACTGCCAAGCACCATTCTTTCTGGTTTAGCTAAACCGTTTCTTCTAAATATTTGCCTGTTGTGCTGAGTTTGAGTCCTCCGTGTTACTCATTACAGTAAGACCACCTTTAGTTTTGAATTATAACACACAAATATTTCAATTACCAAGATCTTACAGTGGTGAAGTCAAGCCTTCCCCAGCACATCTCAAAGATTCTAAATAGGGTTAAGGTCTGGCTAATATGGACACCCCTTAACATCAGGAAAAACAAATCCACAGAGGAATAACGTGATGATTAAGTATATTTAGGTGGTCAGCTGACCTCATTTGACAACATCTGAGCCTACCTGACAGAGTGCGGGAACAGGCACTATGGCAATCCTTCTTTCATTTCACCCATGATGCTGCCGTTGCTCTCAAACAGGGTAAATCTGGACACATCAGACCACATGACCTCCCATTATTCCAGCATCCAATCTTTATGCTCCGCAGCAAATTGAAGCCTCTCTCTCTGATTAGCCACACTAAGTGGTTTTCTTATGGCTACACAGCGGTTCAGTCCCAATCCCTTGATTTGCCTTCACATTACTTACTTTCACTATTAAACATAGCCAATGTTTTTGTCCCCCATTTGATTTCACTAAAATGTTCATGATTGCTTGTTACTGTGATTCAATATATTTCCAACCGCATTTTCTTCCTTGAAGCTTTTTTCCCCCACTTTCCCTCCAGCTTTTAATGATATGTTTTAATCGTTCGAATTTGAGTAGTTTCTGCAATCTCCTTAGATGTTTTTTTTGCTTGATGAATGCCAAGATTTGGACCCTTTTCAAACAGATGAACATCTTTCCCACAATCACAAGGCATGGTTGACAAGGCTGTTGAAGAAATAAAAGCTATTTGTTGCATTGCATCAATACTAGTTAGCTGAAACGCAATCATCTGTGCAGTAATGATTACATGAGAGGCACCGCCCCTATTTGCTTAGCAGAATCCTAGTGGTGAACTTAATTTTTGGATACATGGTGAGAAAAACAAGTACATTTGCTTGATTTTTGTTCAAATATTTAATACTTTCATTGGTTAATAGTAAAAATTGTGCGCTTTTTGTGGGAATATTCACTTTTCTGGAAAATTACTTCTTTCATTTCAACTTAGATCTTGATGCAAGTAAGCCCTGTAAGAGTAAAATATGAAGACCCACAGGGATCCAAATAAAACATTTTCTTCCAAAATGAAATGTCAAGAGTTTGAAAAATGAGACACCTCAACTAACAAAGTGATTGATGGCCCAAGATTTTAACAAATTACAGTTCCTTCTGAAGGAAGGCAGAAAACAGAAATTCCCAAGGATAAGAAATGGATGCTTAGCGTCATACTGTACATAACGGTGGACAAACTTTAAGAAATGCAGGGTTCTTATGGTCTGTACATAAGTCTGAATATACCGATTGCTCGGCCGATGTGATAGATGAGGACTGAGCTTTTAGACCTCATGCAGACCTCAATCCCATCCGCTGTCATCTGAGTAGGAGGATCGACGTCATGTCCCCATCTTCTCTGACGCGAGTAACAGCGGAGAATGTACAGCATGCGCTCCCCACACCGATCGCCTGCTGGTATAACGCCGTGCTGTTAAAGCATTTCACATTCCTGTTATGACCGATTTCAGCTTTATAACTTCATCAACTGATGGTGCAAATTTTCTCACGCGCTGCTTCTGAGTAATCATCTGAGGAACCCTTCGCAGAAACCACACATGCACACACACAATGCAGCAGCTTTTTTTCCCCTGACTCACACTCTTCAGTTTTGTTTTTTCACCCTCAACCTCATTAACTCCCCCTATTCAATAACGTATGAAGGGAAAACGTAAGCAGGGCAAGAAGCATCATTTCTCAAAAGCAGCTCATTGAGTTAAGAACAAAATGATTAAATGAAACTACAGGAATGAATGCATAACTGGACTGAGTGGGCTGATATGTTAAGGATGTTAATTTATAACTGTAAAAGAGGCATGGAAGGCTTTTAGGCACCAAGTTGCAAAGAGGTGGGAAAAGACTTTTCATTGCATCCACTCATCTTGTCCCTTTTCATTGACACGTAACTTTTAAATACTTGTCATGTTACTTATATTCTCTCCTCCTGTCTTCATCCTTTGTGGTTCTATTACCGTGTTGAGTATTTTCCATCCTAATCCTCTTCTCTCTTATCCTCCTCCTTTTCGTCCAGGTCCGTCTGCTGTATTGTTCCCTGGAAGAAGCAGAGCTGATCTTTCGAGCGGCCTGGGCATCGGGTCAGGCCGGACCGAGTCACATGTGGTTTGCTGTGGGACCGGCCCTGTCTGGATTGGGCCTGGAGGGACTGCCAAAGGTCTTGTTTGCTATCAGGCCACAGGGCTGGAGGGATGAGCCGCGGAGGTACGAACAGAGCAGTTTTGGCTTAAACTTCGTCGGATTGTTTACTTTTCAATGATATTGTTTTAATCCATTTAATCAAATGATTAAAAATTAACAGGAAATATTTTTCTGGGGGAAAAAATTATATGTGTAAAGCCACAATGACGTCTAAAATTTAGTAATCTGTAACATTGTATTTACTCTATTTTTGGGTTCTCCTTTGGTTTACCAAATGTTGACCCTGCTACTTTGGCAGACTTGAGTCTTCTTAAGAATCTTTCCTTTGAAAGTTTCTCTATGTGTTCGTGTTCAAACATGAACAGGTTTGATGAAGGTGTCACAGAACAGCCATTTTCAGGTCCCTCCAGTGAGCTTCCTCTGAGTCACTCCAGTGTTCTTTCGGGGGAATTAACTTGCTGAAACGTAAAATCTTCACACACCTAAGCTTCTCAGTCTTCTGGAAAAACGTCTCCCTCTGGATTACTGTAAACCGATGATGCTCAGTGCCTGGATGACTTGGTGCCAAACAGTTGACCTTTTTCACATTATTTCATCAGATAAAAAGATTCTGCTTTTATTGGGCTAAAAGTCAATATCTGGAGTTTTACTCACCAACAAAGCAGATCAGAGGTGACATTTCGGAAAGCTACAGAAAAGAGAAATAATATCCAGAGAATTTCTCTCTAACTGGTTTGAAGGGAATATGTTTGACTCTGTAGGCTGCATCGTCAGTGGTTCTGTTTCAGTAGAAGTAGTTATTATTACAAGAAGCAAATCATTGGAAGGTAAAGAAGGACCTTGAAGGCCACCTCTAGTTAAAAAGAAGAGCTCTTCTTTCGAACGTTGCTTTGACCTCTGGAAATATCTGGCATATTTTATATATATTTTATATTTCATATTTTCTAAGATGTGAAATTTTTTGCAAGCCAAACTGGAATTTTGGCTTGCAAACATCCATGAAGTCATGTTCATGGATGGCTAATGCACCCAAAACATGCCCAATGTCCATGTTTTAGTTCCAGACTGTGAACTTTAAGGACCGGAATTAAGAGTCTCTTACTGAAATGAAATGAAATGTCCTGATGTGGTTAATCACAACATATTGCAGGGTTTTATTGTAACAGACTTTCTTAGTATAAAGTCTTTGTGGGCTTTTGGATGCGACAGGTGTTGCCTCAGCATTACCATAGTGTCGACAGACTGTTTTTTGTTTTTGTTGGATTTGTATTTTTAGGGGAACAGTATCACTTTGGAGCTTTTGTTCAATGGTGTATTTTTGTGTTTGGTTTAAGTATGTTTATTTTTAGTTAACTATTCAGCTATATGATATTGGCAAACCCTATATTATAAAACATACCAACATCAAAATGAAACACAATGTGACCTCCACAAAGCCATTGTAATCTTTATATTTTGCCAATGATTGTGGGCATTGTTTTTTTAGAGTCAGAATCTCTTTAGGCAAAATAATCCCTGTCGTCCCACGGTAAAGAATCCATTCTTAAAAATCCAATCTGATTTTAAAAATGTATGAGGATCAGTGAACAAAATAAATATTTTACTCTTTTCCTTGATAAATGCTTTTTTTTGTCCTCCTACAACACACTGGGGTATGTAGTACATTCCACAGCCACCTTGTTCATGCAGGATGCATCCTCTGCTGGTTTGAGCTAATTTCACTTTAGGGATTCAAATCTGACCTAATCTTAATAGACTGAGTGAATACAGGTGATGGGAACAGTCCCTTTTATGATTATGGTTATTAATACATCATCTGCTGTGATGGGAGAAGCGCCATAAGAATGTAAAAACAGATGTTTATAGCTTTAGAAAACAGTTCAAGGATCAAATATCTTCCAATGTCATCACAGAAATCCAAACCAATTATGGACTCAATGTTCTTAAAGGCCCAAAGCTTACATAGCCACATAGGATGGGAATGACTCAGTCCTATACCACTGAAGGATGTGACCATTTGTGACTTTTCCATCATCCCATATCATTTTTATCAAACCTCACCAGTCATCTGGGACCCATTGACATGGTTTGTTTTTCAGCTTGAAAAAATGTATTTCAGATTTTGGAGCTGTCCCTAACAATTATTTTTTCTTCAATTAATCTATTGATTATTTTTCTGATTAATCGATTCATCTATCGATTATTTTTTTTAAAAGATGCGGTACAAAAAGAATCTACAAATCTATTAAATGAACAGGTATTTTTAAAATAATCTAAATGTTATTAGAAAATAGTTTGCTCCTAATAATAATATAACAGAAATATATTTTAGAAAATATTTCTTATATTCCTTCCATATAAAATACCCATGTTTGGATTAATGTCATTATAATATGCATATTTTGGCAATGTAGCTTGTTTGATGAGTGTTACAGTGTTACTGAATCCACTTTAAAATGTATCACCTTTATTTATGAAATTCATGACATCATTAAACTTATGGTCAATTCATACTGTATGAGGTCAGTGTGTGCTGCACCTCGGTTGCTCCAGGGTTAATTTGTGCCCTTAGCAGCGCATCATCTCACACCTGGAGCCCTATGTGCAGCAACCGCAAGGTATTTAGCAACCGCTAGCTATTTAGCTAAGTAGCTTACCATTAGCTACTCACAGTCGCTGCTGCTCTGCAGGAGGCTACAAATGATATTATGATCATTTTTAGGGCTGTGGTGCTGACAGTATAGAAACAGTGAGAAATATCCAGAGCCACATTTTTGGGTTTCTGGTGCTTTAGTAGCGACTGTGTTTTCCTCGAACGCTGCCATCATTGATATGACGTCATTCACGACGCAAAATTTGTGTCGACGTATTTACATAATCGATTACGTTGTTTGTGTCGACACTTCGTCCTGGCCCTAGATTTATGTAACTGTGAAGCCTATTTACATGCAAGAAGCCGAGCCACAAGATGAGATAAATGAGATAAAAAACAGTTTAAGGGCCCCAAATAGGTCAACATATCCAGAGTTTCTGGTTTAACTCACTTGAAAAGTGAAGATCTTGCCAATTGATCATATTATGCTGGGTATGATCATGTCTTTAAACAAAAAGCAACATCTGCTGGAGTCAAAGCAGGAAGGAAAATGACAAAAGTGCAGAGTTCATGTGACTGCACAAATTACTATGCTAATCGATATCACTGTGACATCATGAAAGCACAAGTAAATCTAAATTTTATGATTGTGTTTAATTAAATGAGTGTGTTACAGGTTTATTATTGAAGCATATGAATAAAGATTTATTGGTCGTAATTCTGTCAGGGGCAAAACTGATTCTTTATTATCTTTGCACCTAATAAAGACTGAAATCCAAATCAAAGCAGTCAGGGTATTTATTATATATGTCCAAGTTAATTATCCGTCATCCAGGCTCTGAACATTTGACAAAAAGGACTGAAGCTGTTCAGTGATTGAAAACCATTTTGAAACATGTTCTAAGATACTGTAAATATGTGTAAAGAAATAAATTCAATATGTTTTCACCAGTTCGATTTACTTTTAAAGGCGTGTGTTAAAAAAAGACAATTATTAGCTGATTAACACAAGTCCTTTTTGTTGCATCACATATAAGCCTAAAGGACACAAACTTAACATGTCAATCATGCATTATTCGTAAGGACATAAAAACATCAAGGTAACACTTTACTTGAATGGGTGTGCATAAGACTGTCATAATGTTGTCATAATCATGACATGACACCTGCCATGGACATGATTGAATGCTTAAAACAGTTGTCATTAAGTGTCAATCGATAAATTATGATGAAAAGTTGACATTGTTTAAGATGTCTTTATTATGACAACTTGACATTAACCAAGACAACATAACCTGTCACGAAAATGACATAGCAGACCTAGTATTCAACTTTTAAA
>JBBBVT010000018.1:21440095-21450504 GCA_037177035.1 Craterocephalus eyresii | reverse complement strand
TCACAAGAAAGATCAGTAAACATTAAAAGAGCATAAAAACAACAACAAAAACAGTAAAAAATGACAAATATGAAACACTAAAACAACAAAAGACGAAGACGAAGTGGCTCACGAAGGTTGGAATGCCAGGGCAAAGAGGTGAGTTTTAAGCAAGGACTTAAAAACCGCCAGTGATGAGGCCTGTCTAATTTGGAGTGGCAGCAGGTTCCAGGGCTTTGGTCCTGCCACAGAGAATGCTCCGTCCCCCCACATCTTCCGCCGAGACCTCGGCACATTCAGCAGCATCATCTCAGCTGACCGAAGTGGACGGGCTGGAGCATGAGGCTGGAGAAGTTCAGAGAGATAGGAGGGGGCCAGGGCATTTAAGGATTTAAAAACATATGAAAGAATCTTAAAATGTACCCTATAGGTCACAGGCAACCAATGAAGAGAGGCCAGGACAGGGGAGATATGCTCTGTCTTCTTGGTGTTTGTCAGGAGCCGTGCTGCAGCATTTTGGACCAACTTGAGGCGTGAAAGATGTTTAAGAGGTAGCCCGAATAAAAGTGCATTACAATAATCGAGCCTGCTGGTGATAAAAGCATGGATCACTATCTAGTGTTGTACTTCTAACAAAGACTCCTGCAAGCAGCACGATCTCTCTCAAATGTTTCCACGTCAGAGTGAAGTCTCTTGTTTGCAAGGCCATGTGGTCCATGGGCCATGCACTTATACCTTGGCCCTTTTTGAGATTGAGACCAATAAATAAACTGTAACCATGACAATACTTTATAAAAATCCCTTTATTTACCTCCTGGAATGGTTTATACAAAAATGATCATTGTTTCCTTCTATTTATTAGCCTGCAAGTCTCAGTAATAAGTGTTTCCCGTGAGAGAGCCTTGAGCAGGGTTAAGGCCATTACGTATCCGGTCAGAAAGAGAACTTATAAACTTATAGAATAAATAAATGAATAAATTAAATAAAAAAATCTAAATCAAAGAAATAAAAGATAATTAAAAAAATAAATATAAAGTAAAACTAACTTTGTTCTTCCTCTCGTAGCTACACAAACAAAATTATGCCATTTTGTTGTTGTTGCAAAAAAAATATTTGATTGATCAGAAACTTTGATATGGGTGTCACTAATATGGAAACGAAGAAGTGAAAAGTCTTTTTTAACCAGCATGCCAGCTGATAAGCAACTTTCCGTGATCTTGCACTGTAATAAGCAGGTGAAAATTGATGGAGATTTAAAATGTTTCAAATTATCACATTATTAGCCGTTAATACATTATTGGTTGCTACATGTAACCTGTTCCTATTGGTTTAGAGGGAAAAAGCAGAAAAATAGATCAGTGCCACTGCCAATGTTTGACAGAAACATAAGTCTCATTATAGGAAGCGTGGTGTCTGTCCTCCTCCTCTATGACCACTTTATGCAGTCTGTGTTAATGCTAATGAGCCAGCAGTAGTCAGTGCTGCTGTATAATGACGGAGCAGCTGGTGCATGACTTGCCATTGCAGAGGGATAACCAGCAGAATATATCTGTACAGCAGTTCCCTGCACAGCTAAGACTAATATGTTGAAAACTAATGCTAAGGGCGATTGACCAAGCAGCAGAATCTGGCAGGTTGGGAATGAGAATGTGTTTGTTTAGAGGGATGTAAAGCAGAGAAAACAGAGGGGAAAATGCCAAGCAGTGATGTGTGCTGAAAGAAAAAGTAAAATATTAGATATGTGGTACATAGCATGCAAAATGCAATAACATCACACTCATGCATGAAATAAGAGAGCAGAGGGGATGGTCCAGTCAGAGGTGATTCTGTGAGATCATATTATGCGCTCATTGTCATTTTGATGATCAAAAATAAATTTTTAAGCTTATTCTTAGAGTTAAAGAGGATCCAAAATCAATATTAGGATAAAGATTGCCCCCCCCCTCATTTCATTGTATTCTTGTCCCACTGAAAAGAATATAAAACTGTATGAATGCAATCTCTTAATGTTCCATCAGCTGGAGGCTTTTCACTGTACTTCTGAGTCTGGGATTAGAACCTCTTACGTTATGAAGAAGAGGAAAGAAAAACAGTTGCAGGTTATCTGCACATGAGATCAGAAAATGCTAAACAAATACCCAACCTGTCATGTTTTTCATGTGATTTCTGCAGAAACATGACTGATTGCTGTTGACACGATCAGTGTGTTGTTTTCTGCTCACTGATGGAACAATTTGCATTTTTGCTGGCAGCTGCACACGAACAACACAAGAGGGGGATTTTTTTCCTGCTGGGCTAAAGTGAGATTCACAGTCCTTATTAAAATCACAACCTCCTCCGATTCCACATTGTACTCTGCTCCGTTTAAGCTATTATAGGAGGAGAAATTGCATCTATGCTTCTGTAAAGATGAATATCTTCCTGTGAGACTTTTGAAAGTTAATGCAAAATGCTGCGTGTAGAAATATCCCTCTTTTAAAATAAGTTTTCTTTTTCAGGGAGTTATTGTCCCACTGCTGGTTTTTCCATCATTTTCTTCACTTCCTCCATTGTCATTTAGCTCCAGATCAGTGATTTCCAATTCTTTGATGTAATTTTCTCCCTTCATGCTTCTCCCTGCAGAAAACTAGATGCCTTCATTTATGATGCTGCGGTGCTGAACTACATGGCCAGAAAGGATGAGGGCTGCAAGGTAAGGAGTATATCTGCTATTTCACAGCTCTGTAAATCGAAACATTGTCCATGTGGGCCTCTATTGTTGAGGTCCACTTATCCTCCTGTTAGAATAAGCTGAGATAAAAGTAAAAAAAGACTAAAAGAGGGAAGAAAATCTGTGTTCACAGTGTTCTTGTGAGAAACGCAACAAGCATGTTAAATGAACGTTTTCAATATAAATCGGCTCTAAATACATCAAAAGCATCCAATGCATTTATATGTATCCCCTGTGGCCTGTAGCTAGTTAATAACGTCATTTTTGGACAGCTACAGTGTTGATTTATTAATAAGTTTGTATTTGATGCAGCTTTCACAGTGAGGATAAAAATCTTCCCAGTGATCACTTGTAACAAGGTCTGTTGGAGGCTTGAGCTCCCAGCAGCACCACAACAGCCTCTGCCGCAGCAATTATTACAACTCATGTGGATCTATATTAATTCCTCCACTGAAACAATATCGCATTCTCCTGCCCTGGGATTCACAGGGAAGTCGATATTTGAGCTGAGCTAACCGCATTTATGCGACACTGACTGAAATCACAAGGAGAAAAAAAAGAAGTGTCTCCTCATTTCTGTCTTTCTCTTTGTATGTGACTATTTCTGTGGATTAAGTGCTGTGTGTGTGTGTTTGCATGGATTTGTTATGTTTACGTGTGTGCATTTGATTCCAAAAGGTGATGACCATTGGCTCTGGTAAAGTGTTTGCCACTACGGGTTACGGCATCGCTCTGCACAAGAACTCGCGCTGGAAACGACCACTGGACCTGGCTCTGCTGCAGCTGGTTGGAGATGGTAAGAGAAACAGGTGGCACTGAAAAAGGGGCAGGGAAAAAAATTTGCTGTCCTCAGAAGTTCACATTTATTCAGTGTTAAACTCTTCTTATACAGGTAGTTGCTGCAACAGTGTGTGTGGATATAATTAAAATATCAAGAGAATTAAATGTGGCTCTGGTAGTTCTCTCTTGCTTATTATCCTCACACACTCATATTGGCTGCAGACTATACGATTCTTTAAAGGTTTTTCTTACTAAACTTGTATCTTTCAACCAGAATTAATGGGAGGAATTTAAAAGGAAATAAATTCCAGTCTTTGGCAAGTGATCACTCTGTTACTGATGATGAATAAAAACTTGTAGGATGAAGACATTTCACATCATTCGTGCAAAGATGGAGTTCACCTCTTTTGTGCCGTTTTTTTATGAGAAAATTTGTGCTTGGTTGATTATTTCTCCCCTTTATTCAAACAACTTGGTGTTGTATTACAAATTGTTGGAAAGCCCTACGCGTCACCTTCATGATGAGGTGTAATTTGTAAGGATCGTGTGTCTCAGCTAAACAAAAAAGCCCAAATCCCCGGCAGCGTGCACTCAGATAACTGCTTTTCTTATTAGATCAAAATGATCCACCTTTTTATGAGATTTGGCTTTAAGAACTTCCATTCAAACACAGATTTTTCTTTTATTATATTTCAGCCAATTTAAGGCTGTTCATTGGAAGGCATCCCTTGTGAATATGAATCAGACTTCAAAGAGCCCACCTGGTAATATCCAATAGTGCATCCTTAGCCTGTTTTTCTCATATTTTACAGCTATGCATGTCTACTTTTACATGTTATCATTAGTCTCAAATAAAAACACATAAATGAGATCAAAGTAAGACTGGAGGAAAAAAGGAAGGGAGAGAGTGGTGGCGTCGCTGAAAGCTCCTCCTGCTGCTTTTAATACAACTAATGTTCAACATTATTCAACACTCTGTGTCGTTGGAATGTCCCAGTGTTGCTACTGGAGGACAGAAAGAAGTTCAAACCAGAAAGTTAAAATGAGTTCAAATATGACTTTATATTACATTTATTAAGTCTCACAGTCAGGCTAAATCAGCCACGACCCACAAAATAACGTATCAGTGTGTGAAACCTGTGCAGCGACTGATTAATTGGGTGATGTTTTAAATGGCTAATGCTGTAGCCACCTTCTAAAGCTTGAAACTATAAGAATCTTAATAAGATCATGTAGTTTTATGTTTTTTATGTTAAAAGCAGTGACAAAGCACCTAAATTCTGTTCCGCTCGCTGGAAAAGGGCCGTCCTTTTGAAATGGCACCGGTACAAACTTTGTTTCTGGACTCTGATGATAAAAAATTCTGAATGTAAGGCTTGAAAAATATCAGGAACTTCATGTTTATGCATTAATGTGTTAAAAATGAAGCTGCTAATTTCACAGATTAATCTCTTTGCATCTATGCATTCATTCTGACAGCCCTGATTAAAATCTTTTTATTTTATTCTACAATGATCTGGAAACCTTCTGAAATGATCTTGGGACTCCCATGAAGGTTGGAAACCCCAGTTTACAGCCACTGGGCTAAATCACAGCCTCAGAATCCAAGAGAAGGTTGAACAAAGAGATAGGATCTAAAGAAATTGAAATATTTTAGAAAAAGAACTGGCAATCCAAACTTAATGTTTTGCTAAATTACAAACTCTTTGTTTCTAAATATGTGGCAAAGAAATTATCATGTTTTTTTTATCTTACTGGTGCTTACTGGAGATGGAGAGAGAGAGAGAGAAAAGATTACACTATATTATCAGTAAGATTAAACAAAGCACACTATGGCTGCATTTGTCTACTCATTCACAGTAGAGAAGTCGATGATTTGTCATTCTGTCTCGCATGCTGAGATGGGAACATCTCTCTCCTGGTACCTCTTTTTTCTGTCCTTGGCACCTAACTAGCTTTTGTTGTGTTTGTGCAGCTGAATGTGAATTCTGGTTATTAAGAAGCTGATGTTATGCCAGATTCTGACTGGCTCTAAAATCCAAGTGGAGAATTACTTTGCTGACGTTAGAATTCAGGGTCCGTGCATACAAAAAGACAAAAGAATTACACCTGATGTCAACTACATATTCTCTGTACAGCTAGTTAAACATATGAGACGGCCATTTCCGACTGTTTTACCTGAACCTTTTCATTCATGTTATACCTTGTTATGTGACACGTTAAAAATGGGTGTTAAAAATGGGTGTTTATAATGGGTAAAAATTGTTTTTTTTGGGGTATATATAATACTTATTACTGTGTGATATGTCCAAATTATTCAACCCAGTCGCCTGAGTCTCCACTTAACGTTTCTGCGCTCTAAGAATACGTACATTGTCAACTTTTCTCAGCCAAAAATACTATGATAATAACGTTGACTCTGAAATATGTTTTATGCCAACATTTCTGTTTACGTACCTATCAACATATACATTATATGAACTGATGGACGTGCTTCAGGCGTAATGCAGGGATATTCGCTCATATCTTATTAAATCCTGGCCAATCAGGGCTGATCATTAATTGTGGGGCTCTGTCATCTTGTCTTCGGGAATATTATGGTTCTGAAACAACAAAAAGGTATTCAGTAGGCTAGAAATAGCCCGTTACCCTATTCCATGTAGGATGTAATCATCATAATTTCCCATTTATTTATTTTTATTAGCCTATTATAATTAACACAGGCCAATCAGATGATTCGCATCAAGCTATGCAGGATCTGTTTCAGCCACACAGCTGAAATGATTATTTTACTCTCCTGTAATTATTTCACCTCCATAAGAAGAAAGCGGGACAGATAAATGCCCGATGCAGCACCGGGGGTCAATTTCTTCCACTTTCTGGGTTAAATCGCAGGGCAACATCCAACACACTCCTAATCCGGTACCTGGCACCGGATTCCTTTTGGGTGAAAGACAAGTATCATATTGTAAAGTTTTTATCAGAAAATTATTCAAAATGTTCAAAATATGTTTGGCTTTATAAGGTTGAAGGGTTCTCTTATGAGTTACAACATGGAGCCATGTGGCTCTAAAACGGCTAGCAGTGGTCTGTTCAACCATATTGTACAACTTTCTATGAAAATTACTCTATTTTAGTGCAGTAAAGCCCACCATATAACTACAGCTACTGAAATATTCAGTAACATTACTGTCATGAAAGCAACACTCGCTGGAATGAGCCCATGTTGTACAATGTTACACAAACCAGCCTTTCACACAACATAGAAAAAAAGGGAAACTGTAATTCCTTAATAGCACCAAAAAGTAGGCCTAGAAGAAAAAACATGAACATTTCTGTTGTGCAGTAGATTATTTATGAAGATAAACAAGCTGCAGGTCCCAGTGGAAATGAAACTTGACACTGGTTGGCCTATGCATCTTCCACTGGTCTTATATTTGTTGTTCTCAAATGGAACTGGTTGGACACAGTTTAAACACAGCAGATCTCGGGAATTCATCTGGAGCTAAAGTTGGCTCATTGTGAGGTGGAAGCGGACTAGAAATGGTCCTTGATTATTCTGTAGCACATGTTATCAGTGTTAATATCTAAGGATGTGAATAAACCCTGATGTGCCGTGTAAAAACAAATTAGTTGTTTATTTATTTTGTGATTGCAGGAGAGGACCTGCTGCGACTTGCACCTCATGTTGTTGTTTTTTTTCCCTTTGGCTTGTGCTGTTTTTGGCTAATTCTGCTCCCAGCATGGTTCATCTAGAGCATCAACACCGAGCTCCAGCTATCTTATAATCAACCTGTACAACATGACATGAATTCATCATGCACTGTACATGCTCTGTGGCGCTGAACAGGTCTTATAATTGTTCCTTGTGATAAATCTTTTTGTCAGAGTGATGTCTTTTTTTTACTGCACATGGTCGCTCATCAAATGGGCTCCCCTGGGGAGCAATTTCAGCCTCTTTGTAATTAGTGAGCTTGAGATGGTGACAAATGCCTCAGTGGCAACAGTGACAGCAGCTCCCAGGAGGCGAGAGCAGGGGAAGCTGATGGCACGTGGAGGCAGACACTGAAAAATGTTCTTTTTTTAAATTTAATGTGATATCTGGATTGGGTAATGCCAGACAGAAATAATTAAACTGCTTGTTTTAACTATGAATTTTTTCAACTTACTGTTGGTTAAGTAATATAAAAAGAGAAAAATGGGATTTTATACAGTATACTTCTTTAGGAATGAATTTCAATATTTTGATGATGGATTCTAATTAAATGATTAGCAACTCTACATAGCATTTCTTCTTTAATTATTTTTGTCCTCATTCAAAACAATAGACTAACTAATATTAAATCAATACAGCAATACTACCGAATGTTTAACAGGTGGTGATCTGGTATCAGTTTAACTCACTCCTTCCTTTATGTCTCATCTTATTATCCTCCCAGCAGTTGGCGCTGCGCTTTACTTGTCTGAGAATCTTCTGATGTGGAACGACTGAAAAGACAGATGCAAATTAAAGCCCTGGCTTAATCATGAGTGATTAAAGTCACATGAAATGCTGTGCTAAGGATTATAATCAAATGAAATAATTAAAAGGGCATTAAAGTTATTTAGAAAGCTGTAACAAAACTGGTTATTTTCCTGCCTTGGGTTTTTTTCTGGGCCATCTTGATAAATACTTTGTGTATTTCCCCCGACATTGATAACTAACGTTCCGAAAAGAAAGTGCTTTGTTTTGGTTAAGTTTTTAGTTAGAAAAGAATATAACACCTGTTGAACTCTCTTTTTCCATCACCTAACTTTGAAAAGGGGAAAGGCTAAATTACTTTGTTTTTGTGAGATTCGACAGACAGCAGAAAGGTGGAACCTTTGTCCAACTGAAACCCTGCTGACCAGCCTGCTTTCCACCAGGCAGGGGAAGCGGTTCAAGCCCTGGGATCTGTTAAGGCAGCTGCCCTAGATTAGACCCTAGGCAGGGTGCTCCACAGCTTGCTGGTGGTCTTACTGACATTTTCAATCTGTTCATTGCAAACACCGCTGCACCATCCTGCCTTAAAACCTTTATCATCCTGGTGCCCAAGCAGGTGAACATCACCTCCCTCAGTGTCTACAGGCCAGTAGCTTACATCTGAGGTCTCCAAATGCTTTGGAAGACTGGTCAAAGGGCCCCATCTCTGCCCATTTTCTCTTAACCCCCACCAACACACACAAACACACTGATACATTGAGGATTCCCTGCATGCTGCACTGAGAAAGAGTTGTATGTTCAGATGGTTTTTGTGGACTGTATGTCTTTTCGTATAATCTTCAGCAAGCAAGCTGACACAAACGCTGGACCTTGGCCCCAGCAAGCATCTCTGTGAGTGGATCACAGACACACTCAGTGGCCATGTTTACATGAGAGTTTTAATTCCTTTTTAATTAGGAAAGAAGGTTAAATCCGCTTCAAAGAGATGACAAATGACCATGTAACACTTAAATTCGGATGAAAATGTCAATCTGAATTAATCTTAATTACAAATCGAGTAATGGACTTAAATAATTCCTCCATCGTGGATACCTTCATTCTGGTCATTCTCCTCATGCTAGTACCCTTGTCCTGTCCCCATGATGCACATACACAGTGCTGGCTGCCTGAAGCAAGGGTTTTTATTCAAGCTGAGTCTGTGCACATAAAAGTGAAATAGAGTGCTAGTGTACAGCTGCTGCTTCAAAACTAGAATCAAAATCAAGAAAAATTTAACTTTTTATGTGGTTTATCCAAGTTGTATATGAAAAGAAGCAGGAACCAGAGTGTGTTTTCTTCCAGTGGACATTAGTATGTCACTTCCTGTCCAATCAGAAACTTCCCAACCCTGTGATCTAAAGGGAAATTAAAAACACATTTTCCATGTAAACCTGAAAGAGAATATTTTAAATTCCAATTATAGAATTAGGAATAATTGATTCTGACTTAAAAAATGTTATTTAACTGTGCCACTGAACATTCACACAGAGACCATTATAGAGACAAGATATACAGACTGTCTGGATGAAGTTCCCATAACAACCTCTTCAAACATCAAAAAGACCAAAGATCTTGATTGATTTCAGGTGGAAGCTCGGGCCACTGGTGATGGGGGTGAGGTCTGTGAACAAAGCTGGTGTTGTAAAAAAAAAAAAAAAAAAGCCCCAACAAAGACTATCTCCTCAGAACAGTGGGGGAAGCCCATCTGCCTCCAAACCTGCTGTTGTCTTTCAACCGTTACTCGCTGGGAAGTATTCCGATTTCCTCCATCACCACTTGGTTTGGAAACTGTTCTACAGCTGGCAGAGCTGGAAAATTGCTCAGAAGATCATCGTCCCCCTGCGACCCCACTGGATGACATCTATCGCAGCAGAGCTTGTTCTACTGTTAAAGACAATTTCCATCCATTTAACTGCCTGCTATCCTTGGCTGAACGGTACAAGTCAATTAAAACGTCCGATTTTCATACCGTTTCCATCCAGAATTCTTTCTCTCCTGTACCAGAAGTAAAAAATAATCAGTGCTTCTCATGAACTCATTCAAGTTCACTTGCGTTCGAAAGACAGACTGAACTTGAGAAGCTAATTGCTGTGTGCTGAAATGGAATCAGTTACTCTTGACCTAAAGCCGACCAGTATGTGAAACAGACGGGTAGACAGAGGACAGAACATGTTTGCATTTTCACATTTGTCTGAATAACCTTTTTCACTGCAACAGAAGGTCATTGATGGTCAAAACAGCTGCCTCTTCTCTAAATATGAAAGAAAAAAAATGCAGCAAAGTGTGGAAATAGAATAGATGCCTTCTCACACTGGCAGGCCCGTAACTACCATTGAGGACACCGAGGTTATGTCCTCGGTATTTTTTTTCTCCAAATAATGAAAACCGTTGTGACTTTGACTGATCGGTTGTACTGCCGCTCTTGATGTGCAGTATTTC
>JBBBVT010000018.1:21390138-21410864 GCA_037177035.1 Craterocephalus eyresii | reverse complement strand
CCTGTAGTTTGTATCCTGGAGCGATATGCGGCACCAGTCCTCCCCAACAGATCATCAAACTGGGATCAGGTGAGCCTAAAGCATCCTTGGAAGCGGTGTCATCCAGACGCAACTCCTGGATTTGTATGAAATTCACTGAGCTCTGAGTATCTCTGGACGAGGATCCGGTGGACCCAAACACGCCTACATATTCGCTTTACCAACTTTCAAAGCAGGTACAACATCTCAACTCTGGTAGTATTTATTACTTTTCGCCGCCGTGGCTGCTATGTTGGTAACGTGTGAACAGCTGTTTGACTCGCGAGTAGAGTACGCGCAGAAAAAACGCTTCATTCTAGCGGAAAAAAGCTTCATTCTTGGTATTCGCACGTACAAATCTTTGCGCGGACGCGAAATGCTGCTGTGGGTGTGAACACGGAGACCATACGTTTTTGTAACCTTCTGACCTTAAAACCAGCCCACCAAACCGAGGCTGAGAGAGAGCACTTCACAGCTTTTTCTTCTCCAACGCAGCCTGATGTTGCAAATGATTTCATTTTACACACTGCATCACATACTAGCAAGCGGATATAAACAAATTGACCGTTTTAAAAGTGCACTGTGGTTGATTTAGCAAAGAAATGCACGAAACTGTCAGAGAAACATAGAAAAAGAGAGAACTACAGACGAAAAGATGATACAGGATTCAAGATAAAACCTTTTTCTCTGGCTGGAGAGAGTTCACAGTAGCTACATGTAGGATCCAAGGTGGATGCCAGATTAGGGTTAAGTGGGGGGCTTCACGGAAAATCTAAAGTTCTGTATAGCATCTTTAAAGATGGAAAAGGTTATGATATAAAATAGCCTGAAAATAAGTGCAGAGTTGTCCGAATAGCTTTAAAGGAAGAACAGCAGGTTTCTAAGGTGGTCTTTCATCTCGTTTTTAATTCATATTTATGTGTTATCAGTGGTGACACTATTAGTATTACTCATACTATAAACACAAGAGTCTCTCAGATTACATGAAAAAACATTTAGGTTTATGTTCTGACAGCTAGGGTTAATTATCTAACCTGTTTTGATCTAATAATTATGTCCTGCCTGTCTGGGAACTAGGTTTAAGCAAAGTCAGACAGAGAGCAATGACAGTTTAAATACAGTAATTCACCTTATTTTCACAGTTGTCAGTTTCTGCCCCAGTCCTGTTATTTCAGTTTCCAGACATTATCTAAAAAAAGGCTGCAAAGGGACATTCAAGCTGGAGGAAGAAAATGAGAGAAATGATGAGGAAAAGAAGCAAAGTGCTGGTTAAATGCACTCATGGAATGAGACCTGAAATGAACGGAAAAAGGGGGCGAATGGAAAGAAATTAAAACTATACTCCGTTCAGTTATCATGCAGTCTGTGGGAGAGGAACGTGGTTATTTTTTTTGCTAAATGAAGAGGAAGAAGCAGTATGTCTTCTCTCCCTTTTCCTTTTTTCAAAAGAACAAATGGCGTCACTGTGCGAGTGCACAACACAACTCGATCTCACAATCATCAAACTCTTATTAAATTTTAAATGTTATACAGAGTATTCATACTTTTTGTATCAAGAATAACTTTAGTTGTAACAACAATAATGAAATATTAATTTTTAATTCTGTCAGCAGCAAAAATGTGTAACTGTGTATGACACATCAAGATGTTTAATCATTTTTAATCACATCTGCAGAAAAGGATGGAGCCAGTTGAGACATTTGGTGGCATTTGGTCACTGCTGAGCTTTACTTCTCTTAGAAACATAGAAGACACCAATAAATCCCTCACAAGTGCACACTAATGCGCACGCACACACACGCACTAATCGTGCACGTTTCTTATTCTCAATTAAATAGAGTGAAAGAATCATTGCTGCCAAACACACAATCGTGTTTCTTCTTGAAAAACTGAAATTCCTTCTTTTACACATGCTTGTTGGTTCATAATATAAGAAAGCAGGTTTAGGAGTTCAGATGTGTTTACTCTAAATCAAATTTTACTTCTAACCACACACCATGAAAAGGGATGCGCTGTATTTCTGCTGTTGTGTCTTTGTGCTCTTTGATTAATGTCTCTCCTGAGGTGTAAAGCAATGCACATGTGTACTTACATAAAAGCTCTAACTAAATACAGTGCTTGCCGTCATGAAATGTAGTAAAATGTCAGGGGTAGCGGTTCATTAAGAAATTGCTTTTCCCCCCTAAGGCGCTCTGTGTGTGTTTACTGGATGTCTTGATTCAGTGATAAACTGTTAAATGAAAGTGGTGTGAAAGTTGCTTTAATATACAGTAAATGCCAGTGTGTGATAATTCCTTTGCTGTTGACCTTAGCTTTGTCTACAAATTAAACCAGATAAGATTTCTGGTTCCAGCAGTATGGTGGCCCTGAAGTGTGCACCACATTAACAAATCACTGAGCACAATATCAACTTAAAATATCATACAGCAAAGTACGAATATGTTGGGATCAAGAAACTAATGGGAAAATTTCAGAATGCTTTGAAATTTCACAGTACTCTTACATGTTTCAGCTTTTTAAAACAAAAAAGGTGATATAGAGAAGTGGTCTGTGCAAAGCTTTTCCCAATTTATTTATATTGCAGATGGCAGGGTGGAGAGAAAAAGATCCAGCTAAACCTGAATCGTGAACACAAGAAGGGAAAGTGTATATCTCTTCCACAGCTTCCTGCGACCATGCTCATGCTTTTAAACTAGGTTGTAACTAAATGGTCTCGAAACTCCCAGGCAGGTTCCAACATGTAGTGGAAAATCCAAAAAACAATTGTCACAGCAAATGTAGTGAAGCATGCTTTATAGTTCACATTCACAGTGTAATCATATAAAAGAGTGAAAAGTTTAACATCCACTGAGTGATATTCCTGTCGACCTTGCTTTGTGGTACTGTATGCTTCACCATCCACTCCCACACCCATAAAGAGGGCATTTTTCCCATTAACCATCAGAGGAATGTTGGCTATAAGAATCTTTTAAAGCATGGAGGGTTCTTTACATGCGGAGAACAAGGAGAAATGGGTGCACACATGTGCACATGCTGCCATGATCTATGAGGCTCTACTGAAGGCATCATACATTAACCAGCGTGTAGATTTCTGATTTATGGCCAAACGCTGCGGGTCGTACTGGTGCCATTTGGGGTGAGCTCATTGTCTAAGAGACATCTGAACCTGAATTAGTCATTTTGTAATCAGGTAAATTGCATGTAATATATATTCATGCTGACCTGATTAGCTCATTTTGAGCGATACAAGTCAAATAAGCTTGGTTTTGCAGAAGGCTTGGACTTTACTCGTTTTTTTTATTCTGCATCTCCTCTATGAGACATCATTCCGTCATTTACTAAAGTGCAACTGGAGAACACAAGATTGCATGCCTTAAATTTGTCTTTTTTAATCAATATTATATGTTAAACCAAACTGAATGATAAATGGGAATCACCGTTCGGTTGTTTCAAATGCAACACAATGAACAGATGCCACTACATATTATCTCTGAACATAAAAGCTTGTCAAACTGATGCAAATCTTATTGAACTGAGTCATACCTCGGGCAAGAATTTGTTTTCTTATGAGAATGAAAATGACATAATGCAATCATTTTACATTTTGTCGAAGTCCTGAATGTAAAACATGATAAAACATGTCAAAAAGTCACCTATAAAACTTTATTGTTGGAGAAGTTATGTCACTTTTCAACAGGTCACCCCATTCTTTGTTCACATTGTTGAAGACATACTGTAACAATCTTTCCCTGCCGCTTTTTTCTCTTAATCTATTAATGTGGATTAAACAACCAACATAGATATATATTTATAGAAAAGACCTAAAACGTGTAGTGTGGGTTTTTTTCTTATTTTCTTGTTTTTCCAATCCCCTGTTGATCATTTAACAGGAACAAATGTCAAAACTTTATGGGGTTACGGAGGATCTAAAACATGCATAAATTTCATGACTTATAACACTAAAATTTCATAGCAGATGCCCAGGGTTCAGTTAAATAAACTGCATAAGCGAGAAGTTGTCTCCATTACATGAAATAGTGGTGATTTTCTTTAAAATTTGTACTGTGAAGTGTAGGCGGTGGCCACTGGAGACTGAAAATGTTTGTAATAAGCGTTCTCTTTAATCATTGTAATGCCATCATTATTGTGGAAATGATTGTGGTAATGATTAATTGAATTTAAAACATTACATGCGGCACCTTTAAAGATTGGCCTCATCCTTTTCATCTGCCTCGTCATTAATGTCCCCAAAGGGCTTAATAAACCGCCTCATTCGCTTAATAGGTGTGATGACAATAGCTGCACACACTTTGATCACCTGGAACAACTTATGCAACATGATGCCGCCACTGGCAGCTGCTTGCTAGTAAAGTCATATCATTAAATGTTCAGAGATATGTAGTTACCGTGTTTGTTTTTTTCTCTCCAGAATTTTCTCCTATTTGTTTGCATGTTGCACGTACTGTAGTCAGATGTAAGGCTTTGAAATTAGAGGTGTGAAATAATAAGTTTGATCACAATATATTACATGATTCAGTGGACTTGATGTTTTCTGAGCTTTTACAGATGAACGATTTTGATTCAATTTGATATAGGGTTTATACAAGACAATATCACCTTTTTGATTCTGTGCAATCACTTGCATTTATATTAAATCTAAAAAAGAAAATTAAAACAACACATTTTATTCCTGAGAGCAGTCACACATAGAGACTGAAAATATTGCTTTTTATCATTATTGTCTTTTACAAAACAAGATTGTGACACTTAAACTGTTTTAAATTTGTATATAGGCCTATTAAAAAAGAAAACTGAACAATACATTTCTGTTTGTATACATTAAAGCAAGACATATTTTAAAACCCTCAAAGTATAATTTTATAACCTTAGAGTTATATTAACTGAACAGTCTGAATTTATCATTAAATATCAGACCTTTGTATTAGGCATTTTCATTGTTTAACTAGAAAAGAGGAATTCTGTTCATAAGAATTAAGCCAAATTTCTTTTGTAAGTTTGTGCTAAAAAATATAGTATGTTTTTTACATGGATCAATGAATAGGAATTGTTGATCATTTATTTGTGCATTGATATGAGTAATGTGTTCTCCCATCCCATCATATAACACCTATATATTAACAAATTTTGGATGCTGTCTTAAATGTCAATGAAAACAGAATGATTTCCCATGATTTCCAGATCTCATTTTATTCCCAGAAGAACTCACAGTAAGTAACATCCCAGATATTGAAACTGAGACATTTTAACATTTCTTAAAAACATTGGCCAATTTTGAATTATATGGTGGCAGCACATCCCCAAAAAGTTGGAACAAGGCCAACAGAAGGCTGGAAAAGTAATTGCCACATATTAAAAACAACTGAAGCATTTGACAACTAATTAGGCTAATTGGAAACATGACTGAGAATAAAATGAGCATTTAGGAAAAGCAAAGCTTGTCAGATGAAAAGATGGGCAGAGGTTTACAAACACTGACAAAGTGCATCTAAAAATTGTGGAAGTTTCAGAAAAATGTTCTTTGGTGTAAAATTGTGACAACCTTAAAGATCCACCATTCAACCTTGTAACAATGTCATAGTTTTAACATCTTATTAACTTTTTTATACACTTTTGGGAATAATTTATCATTTATAATTTTGTTTAAATTAAATTTTTCCGTCCATCCAATTTTCTAATCCAATTCAGAGTCGCAGGTGGGCTGGAGCCTATCCCAGCTATTATCAGGCGAGAGGCGGGGTACACCCCGTACAGCTCCTAGTGACAACTTAGAGTGTCCAATGGACCTCACGTGGACAGTGGGAGGAAGCTGGAGAACCCTGTGAGAACCCACACACACAGGTGGAGAACATGCAAACTCCATACAGAAAACTCACTGTTAGAACTCCTCCCCAGCCCGAACCAGCAGGCCCCCTGGCTCCAACTCCACCTTGGGCTTGAACCAGCAACCTTCTTGCAGCCCAAATTAAAGTTTTAGATTTATAATTTACACAGCATCCAACTATTTTGGGAATGGTGATATTCACACTTTCTGAAAGTGTTCAGCTTTTTAAAGTGCTATATTGTGACGAGGTAGCCGTCACAGTAGTGGAGTTTCCAGCCACCTACACACACACACACACACACCCACACACACACACACACCCACAGACCAAGACCTACCTGCTCGGAGGGGAGTGGTTAGTGTTTGTTTTGTACTTACCTGTTCACTTACCTGTGAGTTTTGTTGATGAGATAATCGATGTGATTGCTTACCTGATGAGTAGATTGTTTACAGCTGAATGTAATGAGTGGCGATATGACGTGATTGGCTGTCGTGCCAGACACATCCCCTTTGTACCTTGGAAGCGCACATTGAAAAGAGAAACTGAGAGTGTTTGGATGAGAGGATGGTGGTGAAACATGTTGATTGTGCATTGGAAAGTAAAAGAAAACCGGGGGAAAATTGAAGTGTGAATGATAATCACCAGACCAGATCCACAAGAGGATCGCGGGTCACGCTTCTACTTACTGGTAGATGGGTCGTGGATGGCATAATTTTCAAACTGTAAATAGTGTAAATATATTTGTAAATAAAACAACGCTTGTCCACCTCACATAGGGAGCAATCACCACAATAAAGCTCCATTAAACGCAAGCCTGCAACCGGTTTTTCTTCCATCTGGCGGATTGAAACTCGTCCACTGCACTGTATCTGTGGAAGCAGGCACAGGGCGGATCCTGGGACCCAGTTCCATCAAAAATATATATCTCTGCTACAGATTATTATGGGCACATTAGTATGACGAGAATGAAGTTGTCATTTTACGAGAAAATTGTCAGTCCGATTTTCTCCAAGTCTTTTTTTTTTCTGTGGAACGGATAAATTGTTTTTTGAAATTCTTGTCAAAATCCTGATAGTAAAGATAAAGTGGTGCTGATGTACGGAGGACCAGGAGAGTCACTGACAAAGCAATATAGCATTTTCATTTTGATTACGAAATATAATTTCAAAATGAAAAACTAACTTGTATAAAAAGAAATATAAATAACAAAGCATGTTTTAATTGCACATTTGAAATAGAATTACAGTTGTCTGCAAAATTATTCACTTAAGAAAAGACAAAATTCTTAATAGTGATTCAAAGCAAATAACTGGAAAGTGAAAAAAGTCGTATATAAGAAAATATATAGTTAAATATTATATATCTAATAAAAATGTGAAATAACACATTGTGTTTTGATTGAACTGAGTTGATAAAATATTTAAAAAACAATATGGTTAAGGACCAACGAGAGCACTTTACATACCTGCCAACAGGTGCATGAATCTGATGGAGGGTTCCAGAAAACACCTCATTCCCTAAAAGGATTGCTCAACAAAATATTAGCTGATGAGTGATAAAACATCTATTATTTGTCATATTTTTTGCTTGTTATGAAAAAAGTATTTTGATTGAACCACAGTTAAAAAATCTCCTGATTTTCATAACAAGTTTATATATTATTACTTTTGTCAGTTTAAACTGATTTTAGAGACAGCTGTTTTCTTTCTCTAATGGAAGGGTAGGAATCATTTAGCAGATAATTAATGAGGAATTGCGTTATGTATTCAATAATTCATTATTAATTTGAAAACCAGAATAAAATGATACATTTCACACATTTGGTTATGAATATCTTTCCATTTCAAACATTTTAAAGAGTAATTTCATTTTCCGTTTCCATTTTCTTTCCCCCCTCATGTTTTTGACTGTTCCATGACTCGTCTGAGCCCTGATCACAGTGGAAACCAAGTTCAACCAATCACAACCGGTTTACCTTGTTCTCCACATGGTTCTCCAGCTCTGTCATTGGTTAGATAGCCATCTTTACATCTCCACGGCTAGAGAATAGGTAAAGGTGAAAGTGCAAGATGCAAGTGTGACTGTCCAGCCAATGAGAGAGCTGGAGTACCACATGGAGCGGCTGTGATTGGATAAACTTGGTTTTCACTGCTCAAGGCCCAGAAGGGTCATAACATGCAATTACAAAAAGGACTTTAGAAATGTGAGGGAGGAAAGAAAAATGAGATGGAAAAGGGAATAACCTTTATAAATGCATGAAATGGAAAGTATTTTTAATTAAATTAATGGATTCTGTCATTTAAATCTGCTTTTAGAAATAAAATTTGAAAATGTATTTCCAATCACAGGATTTGATAAGGAATTATTGAATAAAATCAGCAATTCCTCTTTAGTAATTACATTTAAAATCTGTAATTACAAAATAACTTTGCAATTTGATTTCTTTGAATCAACTTTTGATTGGAAATTCTGTTTACTAATCTATATTTTTATTTAACAATTAATTATTAATGATAAAATGCTGTTTTACTTTATCAGTGTCTCTCCTGGGCCTCCATACTGATGTTTAAAAAAAAAGCATTTTCTTGTTTGTGAAACCTGTGCGGATGTGCAACTTCAAAATACTCCCAATCTTACATCTTTTATTATAAGATTACAACTTTTTTCTTGTATTCTGACTTTATACCTGAATTCTATGAAAAAATGCTTTTGTTAATGTGGCTCTAATAATAAGGCCCTGCCAGGTGAAAAGAAGATATAGCCATCAATTGCACATGAATTGAATTAGATGTGTTTTTGTAGTTTTTCTGCACTCAATGTTGTCTGATCAACAGAGATTGAAAAAGACTTTTTGGAAATGTACACTGTAGAACAATCTCTACAGGAGGGTGATGTGAGACCTGAGAAAAATCTCTTTGAAGGCTACCTTCTGTTTCACCTGGAGAGTGTGCTCACATGCTGCCCTCATCTCAATGTAGTTAACTTCTTTGGTATTCAATTTAAGGAGCAGATGGAATTCTGATGCAACAACCTGACAGTGTCGGTATGTATGTGTATGTGTGTGTGTGTGTGTGTGTGTGTGTGTGTGTGTGTGTGTGTGTGTGTGTGTGTGTGTGTAGTGTTTTTGCATCATTGTAAAGCTGCTCTTGGTTTCAGATTACTTTCGAGCTTCCTTCTCTTGTTTGTGTTTGTAGCCCTACAATGAGACATGCATCCATCTCCTTCGGTTCTGTGTGTCGTCTTACTCTCGTCTAACCATGTTTGTGTGCGCACACTCTTGACCACCAAACACATTATTACTCACACAGCTAAGTGTTTGTGTGCCTGGAATACAGAAGAAATTGCTCTCGTATCCAGGGGCAACGTAGGTAACAGGAGGATAAGCTGAAAGGATGCCTTTCTGCTGCGTTCCATAAGCCTTAACACACGCTTGAAGATTTACTCAGCACTAACAGGTTTTTAAGAACACACTGCATCGTTCTCATAATAGAGGAGATTTATTTTCATATCAAATTTAGTCAGGATCATATAATACACAGCTGCCGTGTCAACACAGAATTTTGGTAGATCTTTATTCCCGTCACACACGCAGGCAGCTGATTTCACTCATTAGTTTGTCCTGCATAGCTGGCAGCGCATTAATCTATGAAATCACCTGACGTCTTCATCGTGTCCGAGTTTAAACGTGAAAATTCAAGGAACACCATGAATACCCCATGAAAAAAACATTCTTGTGATGACACTTTCAGAAACTCATACATACAAATGTTACCTCCGTGAAGAATATAAGGTGTGCAGCTATTCATTACAGCCATTTGTGTGACTGGACCGGTCAACACTTACAGATATAAATAAAAATAGGACTTTTTATCCAACTCTGTCTGCATTCACATTTATTCTTTAAATATTTACAAGCATAACTCTGTTCATTCAGTATTTAATTTAATTTGATCAATTAATTCAGTCTATTACCTATTCATCTAATAAGTTGTTCTAACATTTATGCATGTGATCATAAAAAATGTACGTGGAACTGTTACAGCTTTCCCAGGGAACAGAGGTGCTTACTGCCAGCAGAAGGGCAGCTTGTCTCCCAGGAAAGGTCATCCTTGGTGGTGTGTGGGAGGAGTGGGATGAGGGGGCTTCGTGGTCTCAGGGTGTTTATCCAGGGCCTCTCCCAGTGGATCAAAGTTTATGTCTGCAAATCTTTAGCAAGATTAGTTTAATCTCTGGAATAACAAGCTCTATAGAACAGAGCAGGCAATTAAAGGGTTAAGCAGCTAAATTGATTTGTGACTGTATTCAAACAGTCTGGAGACATAAACTTTTAATAAGTTGCGGCCTGCTGAGGACTGTTGCTTTGGACAGAGCTGCTTTGCTCATACTTTCAAGGGCAGGAAATGGTTTGAGGGTAAAATGAGATGATTTATGATGTATATTGCCCGTTCTGTAGTCGGTTCTGTTGACTTCCTGGTCATCACACCTGTTTTCTTTTTGCTACCTCGCCCGCTGCTGATGTTGTAATGAGTTCCTTGGGTAAAAAAGTTTTTTTTTAAAAAGTCCCCATTCAGGATCTGCACATTTCCTAGTGGGGATGGATACGTCACAGCAGCTCACCAAGTATTGTATCAATTCAAAAGCCTTTGAAGGAGCCAACCTGAACTCCCTACGGCATATATCGAGGGCTACTAGCAGCGTACGGTATCATTTGCAACCTTTTTACAGTACCTCTCTTAATTCATTTCAGAGATGACAGGCAGAGCCACAGCTCTGCATGGAATGAGCACCAAAGTATAATGGAGTACTTACGTATTCATTTTACTTTTAGAGGTGTTACAGAAATTAAAAAGAAGTTTGTTAAACTGTAGTATTAAAATCATGAAATATTTAAAGGGACTTAAGGCGACTTTACAAAATCTGAGTCACTATTGCTGCAACAGGTGCTATGGGAAACTGCAGCCACCAGCGAAGCAACATGGGAGCGCTCACAGACTGTCTGGTCATATTTTTTTTAGACTCACGAGATGCCGCTGATAAAGTCTCCTTTTCTTCATGGAGCTACTATTATGTGGGCTTAGTGTGGATGCAGGTCGTTTGCTGGCTGCATCCATAATTAACCCTTCAGTGTTTGAGTCCGAGTCCGCGGCTGCCATGTTCTTCCTGTTCAAGAGCTGTCGGCAACGCACATACAGTATCAATTTACGTCACATCCCCCAACTGCACAGGAAATTCGGACACCGAACTGCATCGTATTATGAAGCACACAGCCTTTTCAAGGCAACAGAAAGATATGCGAATGGCCTCGTTATTTTGGGTTTTTAATGCTTCACGACCCATTAGCATTGAACAAACTGTAAATGCATGTGTAGTTTCTCACAAGTCTTGCCTTAAGTCCCTTTAACATTTGTGGTATTGTACGTAGTTAGTGAAGTGTCCACAGTTTATTTATTTTTTTCTTAAACAGCCTATGAAACAAATTTTAAAATGACACTTGAAGTGGAAATTTACTGTCCATTACGTTTTCTATTTTTTATGCGGTTATCTGAAGGAATTATCGGGAAGAGTCAAGACGTTTTCATATCTGCAGTTCACATCTGTAGATTTCTTTCATATCTGTTGCTAGGTGACAGAAGACTGGATCCCTACAGGAAATTCTTGCACACTAGGAAGGCTGTCTCATTTCACATTTAAATGGCTTTGAAGTGCACGCCCTACTGAGGTCACTCAGTAGCTTTCATAGGCTGCTTGCGTCACAGTATTCAGATGCTGAATTAGGACACAGCTAAAGACTCTTGGTTTTAAATTGCCACCTGCAAGATCAGTTTCATTGCTGGGTCATTTTCTGTTAGTGTCTCAATATTATTCCAAAAGATTAATAGTTGTCTCTGCTTCAGTCTCATCATTAAAATTCCAGAGTTCATCATCTGCCTCCACTACCTCACATTTCAGTTGATTTCCTTACCTCAACACCTTGGCTTATTACATAAAACATTCATGCTTTATGTGATAAGCCACAAGTTTGTCATTTTATGTAATAAGTTTTATGTCTTCTGTTCTTATCACAGAATCTTCTCAACTGGAGCAGTGAATAATTAAATTAGGTGCGAACACAAGAACCACTTGTTTTCAAGCTCACCTTGAACATCTTGTGGCCTTATTAGAAAAAAGAGATTTTTATCTCATGTTTGCAAGTTAGTCTTCTTCTGGTAGGTATGACAAGAAAATAAACTCTCACGATAGTCAGATAAAGTAACATATCACCTAAAAAGCATTTTTGCAATTTCAAAACCACACAGGCCATCACCACTGGAAACCACCCAGATCAGGGCAGATAGAGGTCTGTACCAGCCACCCAGACAGGGGAAGGCCCCACAGCAGCTACCCTGCCTAGCAGGCATAGCTAGAACCTGCATGGAGCAACAGGTATGAAATATAAAGGAGTTATATATTTGTATTGTTTCTGGCTGTTCTCCATCCTTACTATGGACAATAAATTTCACTTGAGTTTTCAAGATGTTGGAGATTGATGACTCCAAACTAACATGATCAGACTTTTCTTTCTTTTTTATTTCTATAAGAACTTTAAGCAACACTAAATACATTTCCAAAGTTAACACTCCTACCAGTACTTCTGACTTGTTTTGATGTCACGCTGACATTCACTGTGCACATTCCTGGAGTTGTTGTTGCCCGGCTAAGTCCCGACACTGAAAAACTCATGATTCATCACTTTCCAGGACCAGAGTGAAGTTATTTCTCCAGGACTGAAAAATAATTGTGCTGTGCCTGATAATAACAATGACCTGTTGAAGAGGCTGCTGAAGAGAGTCACTCCGATTGGCCAGTTTTCTTGCCTGATGCTACATCCGACGAATCGTTTGCTGCCACCCTGAGGCGTTAAACCACCATCACTTCGGATGACTTTAAAACTTTATTGTCTTTCAAATTATGGTTACAAAACCAAAACTTTTACCAGCACAAATGTAGCTCGTTCAGGTCTTTCCAGTCCACAGCATCATGTAGGCCTAATAGCTGTGTTTGTGGCACCACTTCACACGCCAGCAACTGGACATCAACACAATGGCCATTTCGAGCTCTTAGAAGTGACAGGATGAAGACAGATGTTAAATTAGCCTCTGTCATAGTATGAAAACCTTCAAAGGTTCTGAAGCTAGCACTTGATGAAAATGATTCATCACTTGATCATAATAGGACTCTTTGACATTGATGGTTCATCATATTTTGGCTTTGGTGACTAACTTACTATAAATCTGCATTATTATGCATCAACCAAGTAGTTTATTACAGAGTCAAGAATTGATTAGTTTCTCTTAGGAAAATTTGGTGATTTATAGTTGTTACCTTATTTTTGGCATTTCTCATTTTCTAACAGTCCACTGTCTGTAAAATGACCAGAAAGGCTTTTTATCTTAGTATTCCGTCAAAGGTTTGTTTTATGGTTGTGTTATTATCTCATATGTAGCAATCTGCATCTGGAAATGTCAAATATTAGGCATGAAGTTTCTAAAACTTTGCATGGTGGTCCTAACATATATAGGATAAATTTAGGATATATGTGTGTCAGCTTTATCTTTGCCAGAGGCCTATGTGCAGTACTAATCCATACATCAAAGATGTTGACCTACTTTCTGATAGTATGGGAGCTTTACTTTTCCTTGCTAAAACTGTTAGCTGAGCATTTTTTAGGGTCGCTAATGTTGAAGCATAAAGTTAGTTTATTTTTGCAGCTTACAGTTCTTTAACCTAAAAAAAATCTTCTTGTTAAGATACAGTTTCCAACAATTACCAGCATGTTCCTTTTCATTGCATGTTTCCTATATTTGTTAAAGACAATCTGTGCAGCTAAACTGAGCGCTTATGAACACCGAGGTGTTGCAATAAATCCAGCCATCATAGAGATAATAATCTCTAAATCATTGGGACTGTTTTGCACTGTGATAACTTGAAACATAGTTACCTCCGCCAAGCAGGTTATGTTTTAGCGTTTGTTTGTCCGTCAGTGTACAAGATAACTCAAAATGTTATGGACGGATTCCGATGAAACTTTCAGGATAGCTTGGGAATAATGCAAGGAACAATTGATTAGATTTTGGTGAAGATCCGGAAGAGATTTCAGATCCTGGATCACTTTGAAATCTTCGTTAACATTGCAGTCAGTGGAGCTTGGCGGAGGTCTGCACTCGCCGAATGCTTTTCTAGTTTATTATGTTTTTCAATTACATTAGTTTCTGTAAAACCATATGACCATTGTTGCCAATTGTTTGAAAAGCTGCATATATTTATATATACATTTATATTTGTGTGGACAATCATAAGGGCTATTTGTCGGTAAGTGCTTTTACAGTTTTTCACAAAAGAAAAGCCATACTTTTGAAATATTTTCTGAAATTTTGACAAAGTACTATTACGATGTTTCTGTTGAAAGTGTTTAGCACTTTTGCCTTAATTCATGCAACAACTCCTCCCGTGAGACTCCACTCAGGCCACATAAATTATTTTATGTTTTGGAGCATTTTGCTGTTGTTTGTTATAATTGATAGAGGTTACATTTCTCTGTTTAATTATATGTAAAAAAAATAAAAAAATTACCCCACTGTGTCACGTCTAATGAAGTGGAAATCTGGAAAAATGTTTCCATTCACTTTTCCAAAATACTTCTATATCAATAGGTCTTAAAAATCACCTAATGGTAGCTTTAAAACATTATTTGAGAGGTTTTTCAAAATGTTGGTGTTTCCATTATCAGATTTTTATTTGGAAATTTAAGTTTTGCACAGTTCTAGTGGTAGTGGGAACACAGCTGTTGATTTCCAAAACATCTAAAGAAGGAGTATAACATGCAGCCACACTTTTAACTGGTATGAGGATATGAGCAGAATCAGACTGAAAAATGAAAAACCCTTTTGGGTGTGCCTAAAAGCTGCAGAAATCCATTTTACATCCCCACTAACTGTGTCCTACTTTCAGGGAAATTGATGTCAGTGTTGATGCAGTTGTACACATTTCTGACAGCTGAAGAGAGGGGAAGATTTTCTTCTAACTCAGTATCTACTTTTTTATGTTTTCAGCTTAATGTGATCATTTTAAGATCTTCAAATTGTTCCTTAATCATCTGACTGATTATTCAGCTAGGCATGATGGTGCTGCTACAATTGTTTTGTGTAATGCTACAAATTTGGAGAGATGAAAAATCTGAGTTGATATTGTAAAACTGCTGGCGATCAAGTAAGGCTAAAAGGTGTTGGTCTAAAAGAAAAATACAACACTCAATTCATGTTGGACCTGATTATGCTGAAATTGGTATAATTATTTCCAACTTGCACTTTCACTGATACTATCTTATGATCGAATAGTACTCGTCTGGATCTCTGTTACTTCCTTCCTCCATGCAATGTTGTAATTAGCCTATAATTAATTTTCCATTGTCTTTTACATAAGCAGTACTAAAATGACATGAAGAAATTCATTAAAATCTAAGTAAGTTTTTTGTGTGAATCAGTCACAATGCCTGTATTAGAATGTACAACTCCTCAGTATTCAGTTCAGAAAGTTACAGGAATACGTTTTACAGTCTTTATTGTACGAATTATACAGAAAAAAAATATATAATTAATAATAATACCAATAATATTGATAATAATACAGTTCACTTTACAATTCAAATAAGTAGATACTGTACAATACAAAAGCAGTATAAATCAGTTTCAATGTAATAGAAAATAAAGGAATAAAATAAAAGTGTTAAAAAAACAGTACAAATACAACAGGAAGGGGAGGAAGGGAGTTCCAGAGGTTTGTAATGAGTTAATGTTGACCCAAAGAAGGAATGTCCAAAGTTAGTCCTGCAGATTTGGAATGTTTCTTGCTGCAGCACTTGAATCAGATTTATGGCTTAACATGCTTCAGCAGAACTTCAGCAGAGCCACTAAATTTGAATCAAGTGGGTTGGATCAGGGAGACCTCTTAAACCTGCAGGACTGTGCCCCTCGGGGACCAGCGTCGCATTTCCCAATAACGACGAATCTTTCGAATAGCGAAGGAACTTAAGTGGGAACTAACGAGCGACCGGTAAAATTTAACATGCATTTCCCAAACATGCTCGTAGAGACAACGTCGGTAAGATCATTCGTAGCAGGCGGAGCTGTCCCTGAGCTCGTGCTGAACATGAATGCTGAAGCAGCGTGCAGGTGTGATGCCAGGTGATGACTAAGATAACAACAAACAAATATCATTCAGTTTCACAAAATAGCGTTCTGCCTCAACAATGCTTCGTCCTACATTATGTCACCTGTTTTATGTCATGAAAAAACTATTTCGTGAGCTGAGTCGGGCCAGACAAAGTAAATATTGTATTTAGCACTAATCTCTGCAGCGTGTTGCCAATATTCATGATGAGTTTGTCACCCGGTGCCAGTTAACACTGACTGAAAGGACAGCATCACCTGGCTATAAATAGGTTCAACAAAAGGGTGTCTTTATTGTTTAATGGAGACAACGAAAAAAACGGCGTTCTGGGCCAGCGAGGTCGGGGTTTGGTGGACGAGGTGGAGGCCAACAGCACCGTCCTCTTCAGCCAGTTTCGGGGTGCCCACACCAACAAACGAAGGATGGAGGTTGGGGAGGCCAGAGGTGTGGGGGGGCTGCTGTCGCCACACCCCTGTCAGCAGAGGAGGAGAGGGCCCTGACAGTATTGGGCACTTCAACGAGGCGCAGCGCCTGGGCAGAGGCATCCTGGAGCACCATCAGGTGGTGCAAGCTGCATTTCCGATGCCTACACAGGGCCAGCGGTGGCCTGTTGTTCGCTCCCTCCAAAGCGTGTGCTGTGATTGCAGTCGCCGCCGTGCTGCACAACCTGGATTGCGTGCTACCATGGAGCCGGTGGCACCAGAAGGTGACGATGATGAAGTCGTTGCGGATGAGAACCATGGCCAAGAGCACACGGAGAGCGATTTAATTTGAGTCAGGTCTGTTGGAGCGGGAACATATTGAAAACCTGCGGGACGTGCATCTGTAAAGATACAAAACTTCTTGTAAGTAGCCTTTTTATTATTCATCAAGCTGCTGTTCAGACACCTTTTTTAACTTGCAAACCATCTTCTCACATCACCTCAACACATAAACCTGCCTCAAAACATAAACATCAGTGTGCATATCCGTAGTTAAAGTTCCTGGGGCAATTACTTTTCCTTCAAATTGTATTTGATGTTTAGTTATAGAGAAACCTACACCTAACTTAACAGAAATGGAAAGGGTTGGAACAAGAGATGAGTAGTGAGAAACAAATAAGAAAAGATTGTGAATTCAATATAGAGATTTTATTAAACTAAATGGACATACATTTCAATTTTTGAAAGCTTTTATTGGAGGTAAACAAGAAAACTGGCTATTCAGTTTCTGTTCCAATGAGGTAGAAATGATTTATTCTTAGTTATATGGGTTTTCTGTTGTGAGTGAGTGGCTAGTTCTTTGTGTTGACCCTGTATTTGACTGGCTATCCTACTCATTGTTCTATTTGTCTTATTGACATTCAGTATATCGGCATCTGAACTGAAATATGAACATGTTTGCAGAAACACTCTTTATTCTTTTCTTGTAAATTCAGATAGTTTAACATTCAGTTCCCCTTTAAGCTTATATGGGTGCTCTCCCAATGCTGCAGACACAGATAATGGTCTTATTAAGTGGATTAATTGTGTTAAAGATCTACATTCATTACATCTGATACCCATCCATTCAGTCACAAAACCAATTTAATTGAATTCCCCTCAGTGAGCTTTCCACAATTGAGATGTTTCTTGGAACACTTTAGTTTTCTTTTTAACATAATGATTTTATTGTCATACTCAGCTGGAATTGTTGTGTCTTGGTTTGTTGTCCTTAGGGTTTTTTGGATTCATGTTATTTTCTGAAAACATTAATTTATTTGTTTTGGTACTAACATGTTCAATGGGGCTCATTTATTCTTTAAATATCTATATTTTTTTAATCTGTTCTTCGTTCTGGGTTGTTTTCAGTCCAGTTAGTTTTCCTTCCTGTCTTTGAGTCACACGGGGGCTTAGTGCACAGAAACAAGTTATGTTCACCTGAACTTTAATGCCATGCAAGGATTTTCTATTTACACAATCCCGCTGATGGACACTGGGAAATCATTTAACAAATAGCAATGACACTGTTCCTGTCATTTGTATTTCCTCTTACCTAATACCTGCTATAAACATCCTCTCTGATGTCTTCTGTGGCCTTGGAACAAGATAAAGACATATTCTAATATCCAGACACAGAAATTTACATCATTTCATTTCAACCAATTTCAACTGATTCAGAATCAGAGGACAGCTATATGTTCATAGATAATTTGGATTAATTGGGATGGTTTGAGCTGAGTTTTGACTGTGTATTTTAGATGCATTTAGGGGTCTGTGACACTTTACCACCCTTCCTCTTTGTTTTAAAACCATGGTGGTGTTTCCCTTCTTCCGTATATAATCTATAACTTCATACACTTTGGAGGATTTCCTGCTCCGAGGGAGAGAAGTGCCGCTCTTGTTGCCATGGTAGATCAGTCATTCTGTGATGTCTGTTTGAGGAAGCCGCAAGCATGAACTGATCCAGTATTAGTTTCACCCGGCTTGATGAATCTGTGTCTGCTCATCTTGGTTTTTTGTGCATCCCATTAAGCCTGGATGCTCATGTTTTGGATTTGATGAGCCCAGCTTACTTATTGAGCCTGGGTATCTGGATTTTTGTGGAATATACCTCAGCTTCTGCCTCCACAGCTGCTCTTTAAGTCAATCCTTAGTCCAAGGCTTGTTTTTCTTTATTTAGTGGTTACCAACCTGGAAGGGGGTTCCCAACCACAGGCCTCGTAGGGGGGCCCCAGGGCTATGACACAGGGCTAAATAAAAACTTAACTATTTGCACTGCCAGCAAAATGGACAAATTTGTGAAAGTAACAATGAGCAAAGTATGATGAATCGACAACATGTTAACTACTTGTAAAATAGACAAGAAAATATGATGAGACACATGTTGCCCTAGGATTGACCAGGTAATGGTCAGTGGTGGGTAATGAAGAGGGACCACAGTCTCTCAAAATATCTGCATCTGACAGTAAAACTGGGTTTATACTTGTGCGTCATCTGTGTCAGGGAGGTTACGGTGTCACCGCCATAGGCTCTGCATAGGTCTGCAAAGGCTTGACGCACACACAGCTACACGGAGGTACTCCTTTGTGATTGGTCACTTTGCAATACTAATTTCCTGATATTTGACTGCCTTTAAACTACAGGTAAAAGTCACATAAAACTGAACTTGTCCAGAACTGATGACAGTCTACGTCAATAATTCTGCAGCCACGCTGATGATTTGTGGCACAAAATCGATGGAGAAGCCAAACAGGACTTGCGTGGAAAATAATTGGACTGTGCAGTTCATCTAACAGCTGCCCATGAAGACTGATCAGTACATGGAATCAGTAGATAGTAAACCTGAATGATGAATCATTGAAAAAAATGTGTTTTGTGGAGTTTATCAGACGATACCAGCCTACCACTGCCTGCTGATGCAGAAAAGAAACTGTGAATCCAGTGCGTTTACCTAGGCTCAAGTATAAACACACAAAGGTTTTGCGAAGGTTCTGTGGGGCCGACCTAAAGGAGACGCCTCGCGAGTTTAAACCCAACATAAGCCACCTGCGCACTTTTCATCCTGAACACAAAGGAAAGCGAAAAACCCATTGAATACTTTAAAACTAGAGGCAACAGTGCATGTTACTGGGATTTACTTACATCTACTGTACATTATTGTTTTTGATGAAAAGGGAGCCCTGCAAAAGAAGTTTGGGAACCTCTGCTTAGTGAACTCTTTGCTATGTACCATTGTTACATTGACGGTACCAAGTTACATTTTTTACCTTTATGAAACTTTATGTTAATCAGTTGTAATGCCAGGCAGGCAGGAATTTATAAAAATTCTTACATATAAAATTCGTGCTACCTAGTGATTAAAAAAAACAAAAGACCTAAATATAGCTGAGTTGAGAAAAAAGTCTGTATTCCAGAAATAATGACCATATGTGGTGAAAAAAATAACATTTAGAACTGCACCTTTATTCACAAAACTCTGCTTTTAATAAATGTTACTGTAACAGTCTTTATCCAAATTTAAAGATATTAGACGTGAGAGACTATTTCTCTGACAACTGTAAAATGTGATTGTCAGTTCTGTCCCACGCTCTTGCAGCTCTATCTGTCAAAAAAGATGACAGGTATTGTGCTGTGCTACCATTGGTATGAATGTATTTTTTTGAGACTGTATTCCCAGTAAGGATATAGTCCCAACGTCAGTGTAAAAAACGAAACACAAAGATAACATCCTGTTCTTCTTTTGTATCTCTGCTAGACAACATGCAGGAAAAATCAGGTCAAGATAGACAGTGCGAGACTCGCCGAGATAGAAAGGCAGAGAACAACAGGCGGAAAAGCAATAACAGAAATAAAGAGACCAAGATAGACACACAAAGTTTGAGAAAGGTGCAAAGAGATCTTTTTTATTGAAAGAAATGACTCACAGAAAGAGATGTCAGATATGTGGAGAAGTTTTTATTTCATAATGAAGTTTTTCAGCAGAATGACTTTGTCTTTCAATCAAAGCACGCAAGGCGGAACCAGTTACTGTAACTGATTGGCTGGTCTGAGTAACTCTGAAATGGACTTCCCCGCATCTGCCATCCTTTCTCAAACCTGCCATGCACTTATCCTAAGTAGTCTTATTTAATAAATCTTCCATATAAAAGTAAATTAATGGTTTATACTGTGAAATAAAGTGTCCCTGGATATTATTCAT
>JBBBVT010000018.1:21222278-21241592 GCA_037177035.1 Craterocephalus eyresii | reverse complement strand
GAAGTGACAAGCAAGCATTCCCACTCCAGAAAGTTATTTTTGACAGGCGAATGAAGCGAATAAATATGCTCCCTTCGTGCAAATAAAACGCTTAATTTGCGTGAATAATTCTCCCAAATGAAGCGAGTAAACATCCAGTGTTCGCGCGTTGAAATACAGGCATGAACGCGAATGGAAGTGCTTGGTGTGAACGCAGGGTAAGAACAAGCCATTTTTATACATAAAAAGAGCTATACCCAACATCACATCCGGCTAGTTTAGTTAGGAATAGCGGCCAGTTTTTTTAGCTTTGGCTTGGTGCTCTTTCTTTTCCAGTGGGGTTAACTTTCGTAACTTCCAGATTCCCAGGGGAACATGCTTACTGGCTGAACAGAATCCGGACGTTTCGAAAGTTAACCCCCATTGACAGAGAAAGACCATCATGCTAAGGCTAAAAAACTAGCTAAACTAGCTGGACGTGATATCGGGTATAGCTCCTTTAAGACATCATTTTCATTCAGAATTATTTAACAGGCGTGTAAACATAAATTTGTCAGCGATTTCAGTGAAAGATATTCTGAAGTCAATCTTGTCAAATTTCTGCAGAATTAGTTCAAAATATCAGAGAAAATAAAACAGATGGGACTACAATATTCATTTAAGAAATATATTCACATAATTTGTTGGCTGAGTAATGTTAAAACACAAAGCGTGTTATCCTTCATTTGTGCACAAGGGAAACCTTTTCATCGGAGGCTTTCTGCAACCTCCATGACGTGCCCTTTGGTCATGGGCAGCTGCAACTAGATTGGGAAACTGTGGTGTTATTTACTAGTGTTTGGTATATTTGTTTACCACATTGTTAAAACATTAGTAATGTTTAATTAATATTTTAGGACTTACTTGAAGCTAAAAACTGAGTGTGGTAGTTGACGTTAGCATCTTACCTTTGAACAATCATAGTTTTTGTTAACTCTGATGGATTTGGCTGTGTATCAGGTCTTTAATCCATACCCGACATCTTTCCAGGAATGTCTTTTGTTTAGGGAAGAAAAAACACAATAAATATTCTGGATATCTTTCATCAGACAGGCAAGTCCCCAACACGCACCGCTTCGGCATTTTGTAAGGAAGGGAAAGTTTTCCACAAACTCTGCTCTCGGTTACTTTGGCTAACATACGATTGGTCAGTGATGGTTTTAGGGAACTAGTGAAGGGTCTGTTGGATTAATGTTGATGTGTTTTAATTACATCACAATGAACATGCTTAAATTGACTATAGGGCCTTGAAATGACTATTGTAAATTGGCTCCATACAAAAAATGCTGAACTGAACTGAATTGAAGGTAACTAATCTAACCTGCTACCTTATCCTTCTATTCTCTTTAATCCAAAACAACCTAATTTGTTAATTACAACTACTTCTCAGTGACAATGTGCAACTGAGATTAATTGCTCCAGACCACATAATGACGTTGTGCCTGGTGGATACTTCAAAAGGTTTTAACCTCAAACTTGCAAATATTTGATGTGCAAAGCCTTTTAGAAGAAAATACACTGTTTTGATTTTTATGGAGTGGTTTGTGTTCATATTAGTGAAAAGATTTGAGGAATATTTGCAGCATCTACATTACAATACTGTATCACTTATAGCAGACATGTCATACAATAAAGGCCTTTTTTACTTAAACTCATTACTATACAGTCAGTGTTACACGAAACTCCACTGTGTTGTTGTTTTTAATCTTGTCATCAAGCCAATTAGGTAAGTGGGACTTTTCCATTGTGAACCTTCTGACCAGACACATCCTGTGACGTATTGAATGGCAGATACAGTCGGTGGGCCTACTTGAGATTTGTGGGAAGCAGGCCAAGGCTTGTGGCCTCACCTATTTATCCATACAAAACAGTTCAGATGCCAAAAAGTCCACGGAGGGATTTCAAACAGAGTTTGAGCCAGTTCAGGTGTTGACTTTGGAGTTAAGACACAAAAATGTTTAGAAAAGTCAACAATTAAGAAAAGACATATTTATAAAAATGTATAAAATAATTATTGTTTGACTGAACCAAAATAAGTGAAAAAATACAAACACCAAAAGTGTGACAAAGTTTGACAGACGTCTTGATGTCTTTCCAGAAATAATGGTTTCTTTACCCACCAGCCACCAGTCTTTCATCCAATCTTTGTTCCTGTTGCCAGAATCCTGCCTTTATGGATGGTGGCTACTTTGGTTACTGTTCCTCAGCCAACTTTGATTTGAATCCCAGCTGAGCTGCATGTCACCTCCTGTAACCACACAATCATTTTTTATAAAAAGTCTCACAATTACTAGCATTTAATACTGTCAGGTGTATCCTTCTGCCAATAAAATAAACGTGTAGGCAACAGAGAACCATCAAATGAAGAGCTCAGACTAAGTGATTTCTATTGAACGCTTGTTCATAAAACCTTATTAGATTTTCACATCACTGAGCAGTCCATATCATTTCTGTTTACCTGGTTTAAGATCCATTTCCAATGTTTTCAGTAATCTCAGTGTTTGTGATCATGTCATATTTGATCTGGCTTTAACATAAAGTGAGACTGAGGTCACAATCTCCACCAGAGGAGGCAGGGCACAGAAAAGTATAAATGGAAATGGGAAAAACAATATTATATTTTGATACATGCAGCGTCCAAATTTACTCCAAAAAACAGCGCAATCAGTGTGAAGTTGCATCTTATTTTGCTCATGTGAGTCACTTTATAGCTGTAGTTATAATTTGAATTGTTGTGTGAAGGTGTGTGTTATAAAAATGTTTTTTGTTGGTTTCTTTTTTTAAATTGATGTTACATTTGGTGCGTCAAGACTTTTAAATATTTTTTATTAATCATAAATATATATACATTTTTTATTATATGTAAAGCACTTTGAGCTGCACTTGCCTGAAAGGTTCTTTATAAATTAAATTTGATTTTATTTGATCATATGTCTCTGTTAGTCTCATAACTGGTCCAGATGTGAATTCAGAATGTCTTTGTCCTGTCTGTGGGATTTCTGCTATTGGCCTGTCAGAGATTCTGCTCATCTGTTTAAGATGCCAGATTTTCTAAAAAACCCATTTATCATCTACCGTGTTGGTGTCCGGGGGCCTTTTTACCTTCCGACCATCTTCTCATGTCACCTGCTTCAAGTAATGACATGAAACACTGCTTTAGACAGTCGGTTAATTACCCACATCCCACACTCTGCTGCGTCTGTAACTTTGGTAATGGCTGGTAATCACCATGAGCAAATCTCATTTAAAGTAATCAAGTCACCCCAAACTCCTCTTCTCCTTGGCTACCTCTAATAAAGTTGCATAACTACAAGAATTTTGTTCTGTCTGTCCACTTGCCTACATTGGACAGACAGAACATATAAACCTGACTCTCCTAACCCATTTCACGTCCTCGCATATCATCATGACCCCATGGATGTTTGCATGCTCTAGTTTGACCCCCACACCGTCTTTATGACTGCTCCATCAGCCTCCTCCTGAGTGCCTAAAATCCGGAGATAATCTTCCTGTTACCAGAATCCCTCTTGTCACTCTGGATGAACCGAATAGCCAAACACTTTTCAGCTTCTGTCCTTCTCACGACACCACCAGGGCACCTCTGAATTAATGCTGTGGAGACTTAAAAGAAATAAGCAAAGGTTTACTCGTTTTCCAAAAGATTTTAAGTTTAATATAACAAATGTTATTAAATGTTTTAAGAAATGTCTAAAGTCCAAGGCAGCTACCTGAAAATCTCGTGTTTACAGTATAGATGGAATTACTATAATGTTTTTTTAATTTGCCATATTATTCAACTCCTGGCTTTTTCAAAAATGACAGCTCAAACATTTGTATGGTTGGTTCCGCTTTTAATCCCGAAATTGCAAAAAGATAAAGCACAAAACACAATAAAAATGTCATTATTTATGGCAGTAGGGGGGCTGAGTTTTAATGAGTTCCAGTCCATTCAGGGGTCTGTCATATCCATATGTTGTAAAGTGCACTGTTCATAACAGTGTGCTGCAACATATAGGAGGAAGAGAGAGAGAGAGAGACAGAGAGAGAGAGAGAGAGAGAGAGAGAGAGTTAAAATTATCCATCTAAAGCCAATCCTCCTCAAGCTGATCAGTGTGCTGAGTGGACTTGGGGACTTCAAACTTGCAGGCAGGTGAGAAAACTTTTATACAAGCTCTTTACAAGTTATATTTCTTTTCTTTTTTCACAAGCAAGACTTTTAGAAAACAATATTTCCTCCCAAAAGTTCCAGTGTGAGTTTCTCATTCAAGCTTGGAAACAAACAGGCAAACATCTCAGCATGTTTGTATAGTTACACAGATGGTGGGAATAAAGCGTCTTCAGCCTCAATGAGATATTTGTTTAAACTATTCTACTCCATACGGTTTCTTTTTCTTACTTTTTCTTATCATCTTATCTTTCGTCTACAGATGTAGTTGGTTTATTTTTTCCTTATGTAATATCAGGAAGTCCACAATAACTGCATACCATAAGCTGTAACTTATGTTTATAGTGCATATTTAGCACTCCCTGTAGCAGCAGCGACTTCAGATCTGTTTAATCTGATCCCTTTATATATAAAATCTGCTTGTTTGAGGACTACATCTTTGACCCTTAACATTTTTGAGCAAACGCTTAACTAGATTGAACCAAAAAATGTGGTTTTAAATTGTATTAGTAAGCTACTTAAGGAAATACTGTAAAAGTTCTGATACTTAAATAAACGTATCTCACAAAGGTTAATGAGTTGCCCTATGATCCTGCTTTGGAATAAGTAGGTGCAGCTGATGGACGGACAGAGGTTAATGGGTTGTACTTTAACTTGTAGAGCATTTTGGGGTGTATGTCTCAGCGATGGTAAAAATGAGTCAGGGTTTCTGTCAGATTGCTGCTTCGTTCTAGACTAACTGAAATATTCCTGTTATCAAGTATTTCTTTCTTCTTACATTTCTACATGTTTAGGGCTTATTTTATTTTATTCACATTACCCTTATTTTACATTTAAGATATTTTAGCATTTAGCAACACGCCACTTCTTTTTATGACATTCCAGCATTTTTGCATGTTTTCTTAGCACTCTTTAACTTTCTGCACCTCACTTATCTGCATGTGCATCCACCTTCTCCAATTATCTGAGCAGTTATGATGAGCTTTAGGTCACGTGCAGCCGAATTGGTGACGTTTTTTTGCACCTCGACTTGTACTCTCGTGTTGGAACAGCTGATATTCACGGTATTTTAACAATGAACGTGCAGCAGTGGTTATAACTGCTGCTACATCACACATACGGTGCACTGTAAAAACTGCTTTAAATTTTCTAGTTATGTTTATCAACAATGTGGTTCTGTAATTAAAAGTAATTGTAAATGAAGGTTAAATTTACATTGCTTACCAGGATTTTATCAACAGTTAGCCAATAACCAAAGAAAAATAACATAAAAGTTAATCCTTATTGTATTGTTGAGTTGATAAAAGTCAGTAGAGCTCCTAAATAAATGCCAGTCCAAAAAACAGAAAGTAACCTTCTAAGCCAATTTAATTCATGGAAGAATCCCTTACAGCAAATTTAGTTCACATTATTTGTCATTCAAGGGACAATCAAAAGAAAAATCTGATTCATTATCAAGCAATGAGCTAATCAAATTTCTGCTGTTTTGCTAAGGAGTCAAAACGACAAAGTATCAAAGCAACACATTATCATGCTGATCCAGACTGAATGAAATGTTTAAACCTCATGGCTTTTGTGGAATTTTTTTATCTTTAATGAGAGACAACAGAGATTGTTTTTTCAATGTCAAATAAAAAAAGCAAAGATTTCAAAATCCCATTGTCATATAAGTAATCCAAATTTGATTAGCATGCTGAGGGCTGTAATTAAATTTTACATTCATTTACAGTGAGGAGAACAAGAATTTTTTGTTTGGATATTGTTAAGTAAATATAAAAAAAAATCTGAAATGAATGAAGTGTTTCAATCCACCTTTGGATCTGGATCTGGATTGCCTGACTTTATATCCATCTGAATCCTCGTCTAGTCAGTGCAGGGCTAACATACTGGAGGCCACGTGCAGCACTGAAACCTTTAGTCCGACTCCTTCTCATCGGTTAGTCAGCTTAAGGAGGCCAAACAAAAAGTGGGGATGATCCATCACCCTTCAGATCAGAGGTTCACCTGTACACAAGCGTGACACCTTCTCGCACGAAATCACAGGCAAGGAGGAACTGATGTGGATGATAGATTCAGAATTATTCTGAACTTTAATATCTTCCCTCAAGTGATGACAGAGTAACTTTGCAGTCTGAATTCTGGAGATAAAAGATTATTTTGCAAGAAAATCACAAACAAAAAGTGTTCACAACTTTTACAACGAGGCTCCAGTAAGCATAGCAGAATCAAATAACAGGAATAAATACATAAATATCGCTCACCGTTTTATTTTTAATCCGACTCATCAGTTCTGTTTAAAGATCTTTTTTCAGCCTCTCTGAAACTGCGCTGACAGATATAAACCCCACTCCTGCCTTCATGATATCTTGCACTAAGCTAGTGTATTGTCACATTAGTCTAAGTGTTTTCACCCTCTGTGGCTGAGCCGCAGAGCTTTCAATGCCATTGCGACTATTCTGAGCCTGCCCAGGCCGGGGAGACCTCATAAAAGGTCAGAGAGGCCTGTGATAAGAAGCTGGATTTTCTCTTATCACGGTAACTTCAGGGTTAATATGGGATCTTTTCTCTTCTACAATGCTGGTTTTTTTCTTATCGGGGTAAATCACCACAGTAACTTAGGCTGAACAGCTAACGTGCTCCCAGGCAGGTAATGTTCCGGATACAAGGAGTTGCATCCGGAACATTACCTGCTCCTGCTGTAATTTCTACCTGCTGAGAACTTAGTTCTGTTGGTAAATTGCCCACATATTCTTAGAACATCCTGTCGACGCTGGTGCATGGAGAGCAAGGAGCGCCTAAAGGCCACTTACTTCCACATATTTGTTTTTTGTAAGGTTTCAAAGAATTATTCTCTGCTCTCTGTTTGAATCGTCTGTGCTCACTGATCAGAGTTTTGCCCGTTTGTAGTTTCTGATGTATTGATATTGTATAATCTCACAAATTTACGCGCTAACAGAGTAAAAAAACTGAAAACTGTGCCTGCATTCTTCCCTGGCCGTTGCTGTGGCAACAGTGTTGCTTTGGTCTAAGTGATGTGTTTGAATTCTGTATATTTCGTAGGAATAATTTTCCACCCCTCCATGGTGAAGTAGGCTGCGCTGCAGCTGCAGACACTGCAAAGTTATCGGACTGTGCAGCTCCTCTAACAGCGGCCCAGACAAATCACTGCATGTACTGTAATCAGTAGATCATAAATTTGTATGTTGAATTTGTGGAGTTTATGAGCCAGCACCAGCCTACCACTGCCTGCAGATCTGGAAAAGAAACTGCGACCGGATGCGTTTATGTACACTCGAGTATAAACACACAGAGGCACAGAGTATAAACCCAGCTTTAGAGAATAATAGACTTGTGAAATCTTACTCAATTTACAACATCGCCTTTTTAGAATGACTTTATGGTCACATATTTTCCCAAAATATGACTTGAAAAAGCACATTTTACACTCTGGACATGAACTTTGTGGTAAATTTGACATGGAGTGCAAACAGAACTTGGTTTGTCTAGAAAAAAGGTTTTCTGAATGAAAAGAAATAACAGTGGATTGAATGAGAATAAGAGGGTTTTTTCTTATCCAATCATCATTGCTTCCATTTGAATGTAAAACTACGTGATCATGATAAATTCTCTGGACTTTTACCTCATGTTGCTGACTGTAATGCAGATTTCCACTAAAAGGCCATTTCCAGGTCGTGTCTGTTACATGGAAAGCATGCAGCTCTATGAGTTCACACTGATTCCGTGCTTCATCCTCAGTTTTCATTTGTCTGCTTGATGGAAATGTTTGCTATCATTCTGAATATTCAGAAAGTCTGTATAAAGGAAGATGAAAAATAGTGGGTTTGGTATTTTAACCAGGATTAATTGTAAAAGTTACAAACATTGCCTCATCCCAGAACCGCGTTGCTTTGGTTGATGAGGAAGTATTTATTGGTAAAAGAAAGAGAGAAACATTTTTATTAATGATATTTTTTTCTTTTTTCATCTATTTAACTTGTTCATCTAATGTCAGTAAGACCCAGAGTGTCATTTTAAAACAAGTCTGCCTTGAAAAAAAGGTCGATATTTGACAAACTGGTGGATTAGCTAACATATCAACATGGTTTGGGTTTTTATGACATTCTTCTAAGGCTTACTAGCAAAGAAACATCACAATCACATTAAAAACTACATTATAACAAAAATTTCAAACAAAGAAATTCTATGTTCAACATCTAAACGAAATGCTATTTAGAAAAATCAGAGTTCTCCATGAAATAAGAATTGAGGGTTTTAACAAAATGAGGTTCCATACATCTGCAAGTCATCAGAAAATGTAAATGTCCACAGGGTTGATGTCCAAATCTCTTGCAGACAAAAATCCTCAAAATATCAATGCCAAAAAAGAAGTTGATGTTTTTTAAAAATAAATATAAGGGATTTGAACAGTTTTGAATAATAAAATGAATAAAACATTGTTGACTTGGTTCCTGCAAATATACTCACTGTTTAATGTAAGTGATCTGGGAAACTCTAAAATGAGCATAAATTGAGCTATGAACTGCACTGATTCATTATATTACCATAAGATTATTTACTATTGGGATATTTATTAATTTATTTTCAAAAAGAGACTAAATAATCAGCTTTCTCTCAAATAATTGATTTATTTCTTGGACTTTCAGCATCACATTGATGCAATAAGGGGGGGAAATGAACAAATAGTTTCTTCAGCCCTTCTTGTGCCCCAATTGGCTCTTTGGTGTTGCCAGGCAAGTCCAAATGGATATATAGGAACTCACTTCCGCTCCAAGTTTACTGTACAGCAACAACACCTGACAAACAAAGGTTTAATCGTGCAAGGATAAGGTCACGGCCTGCAAAAGGGATGAAGAGGAGGTGGGGCTTCTTTAAGCTGCAGGGACAACAATCTACCCAGTGTTTACATGCCATCAACTTGGATAATTAACTATTTGGCAATGGGCTAATAATTACATAAAAATAAGTAATGCAATGTGTACAGACATGTTTTTAATAATTTTGTTAAATGCGTCGTCAATAACGTTTTCCATTACCTTTTATTTAACAGATTTATGTTAAGAGAGATATGAATTATATTTCTACAAACATCAACAACTGATTAATTTTTGCACATCTTGCTTGGCAGGATAATTTGTGACGCATGTTCAATCTTCTGTAGTGACATTTGTGAAACAGTGGTTTGACTTTGTGGATGGGAGGGTGATTCCCAGAGTTTTCTGGCAGACGGGACCATGCAGCCAATCCCTCATTAAACAGTTTTACATCCAACCAATCCAATTAGTCTGTCACCCTGGAAGGGTGCAGGAGAGGTCTGGAGACATGCACTCTGCAATGGATCCATTGAGGGAGACATGAGCAGAAAAAGGTTCCAGGATCTAAACATACTGCACATTCAAGCATTGTACAAGCAACAACTTTGTACTTTTGACCTCTAAAAGACACAATAGGATTTTTGGGGATTTAGTCCAAAAATATTATTTAGGAGAAGTTTTACCTTTTGTAAATAAGAGAAAAGCTGAAAAACTCTTTTTGTTGTAGCTGCCCTTTATATTTGTATTCATTAATTTTTTTGTTTATTTATATTTTAAAAACATTGTAAGTTAGAAAATAAGTGCATTACTAACCATTTTACAGATTATTTACAAAAAAACCTTTTTATTAATAATCCGGTGTGTCTGTAAAGCCAAAGGTATCATATTTCCGAGACATTTTGCTTCACTTTATGGTAAAAGCATTGCTCAAACCCTGTATACAATATACAATACCATACTCTTGCCCTCTAATGGTACAGCACAGTAATAAATAGTAGATATATCCCCCCAAAAACGTGTTCATTTTGACCACATTTTGTTTAAGGGCCAAATAATGACTTCAATTTTTTTTTTAAACATGTAACTTAAATTGACCATTTTTCTTGGGTTGGGCTTTAAATGATTAATATACAGCCAATGAGCACACCTGAAGACCGCTTAAACTTACTGTGTGATGCTTTTTCTCGTGCAGTGCCACGTGTCTGTGCAAAGTATCACAGCCTTTAAATCTCCCCTAATGTTGTCTTTACGTATCAGACAGCATGGCTCGCTGTCAGATTAGGCCTTCAGACACTGGTTGCATGCACATCCCTGAATGCCTCGTTAAAAAGGACTCAGTTCACAGGCGGAAAGAGAGAAACATGTTTACTGCTCAGAAACAGTAAATGAATTAGACTTTGAAGCTGCTAACAGCAGGATGTGTATTGTTGTTAAGTAAATATTGAATGTTTAGTAGCTTTTTCAATTAAGATTGTAGTATCCCAGGATGGAGTACTGTACTTCTTTGTTTCACTGGATTGTAAAACTTCACTATCTTGACTTGACTTCAAAGTTCTCATGGGGAAATCTAGTTCATGCAGTAATAGTGGGGGGAAATTTGATGCTTGAAAAATAACAAAAAAAGAGAAGTCAATTTTGTTTTAACTGGAAGACATGGAAAGGGCAGTCAATGAGACCTGATTGTTTTCTACTCGCTGTCATGGATGCACAGGGTGTTTGAACTGTTGATAGGCTATAAAGATTAAGAGCTTAGAAGGGGCAACAGCTTATGTGTCCTGCAACTTTCTTTTTTTTTGGCTCTATGTCCTGCTCTTTGCCTGATCCAACAAGCATGCTGGAGGTGTACTTTCTGCTGCTAAACAGAGACCAGCCAATAGACAGTTATAATTCTAATCTATGAATTCTTCCTCTAATAAATACAATTTCAAACAGTGATGAAAATTGATTTCCTTGAAAATGAACCCCAATTCTAAACCAATAAGAATTTAGTGAAATTATGACAGAATAACTTTAATGTTTGACCATGAATGGAATACTGTAAACCTATCAGGTTTCTTCCAACTAATGAGAAATGTGAGTGCAGCATTATGTGCTTAACCAAGACACGGCTGCATGAACATGTCCCAGACTGTAATGCGTCTGTACACGGCTTGGACATGTCTGCACAAGAGAAACGGAACTGCAAGCTTCTTGTGTCGGACCTGAACAAGCCTTTCACTGAAGATCACTCATTCCAGCAGCCTGAAGAGCGATAATTTTGAATTTAGCTCTAAGATCAATAAAGTGTTTTTTCATTTCATTTCATTTTCATTAACATTCAAACAAAACCGAATATTCCACAACACTGTCTAAAGGTAGCTCAGGAATTGAAGTGTATCCCTTAAATTTACAGCACAGTATCCACAAAAGCGTAAATTCCTGCTAAATTTACATTTCCAATAAGTTTTTGTGGTTTTTGTCCAGTTGGTATTAAACTATAAGTAATTCTTACTGTCACGATGAACTAATTTTACAAATAAACTTGGACAAACTTAATTCAGTCCTTTTTTAGTAATGAAAACAGTTGTTGATTCTACAATCATATTGATTTTAAGTTAATTAAACCAACAAAATTAAGTTCTTATCAATAACCAAAAGATTTACGTGCAACATTATAAAGTGCTCCAGATCAACCACACCCCAAATTTATTTTCAGAGTGAAAGAATGAGAAATTTGCTTTCATGTGGAAATACTCATGAGTATTTCCTTTCTGCCGTGGATACCTGTTTGAACAAAGAGCCAATTTGGCTGTCAGGTTGGACAACTGCTACATAATCCAAATGATACAATAACAACTGAAAATCAGACCCTTTTACTCTGAATCTCTCTCTCTTTGCTGCATTCATTATATAAATTACTGGACTTTAAGGGCAAAAACTATTACCTTTAATCTAATTAGACTATAGCTTTGTAGACCCCCCTCCACCCCCACCTTTCTGTGTCACTGAGCTTATACTGTCTGCTAGCTTAGACAGGGAATGCCCACAGATGGAAAACCAATCTGTTAACTTTACTAACACATTATTTATTTATTTCATTGCTAAAAATCTGTTTAGCTATCTATAAAGACAAACCTTGTATGCTATTCACCACCTTTTAATTAGTAATTCAATCATCACCAAAATTCCCATCTATACTTATCTCTCTGTTGGAGAAATTAATTTATTATCATTTATTCTCAGCATCTGTTTTTAGATAAGTATCAACTCACATCTACCTCTCTGTGACCTTCAGCCCACACTGTGATCATTATATGCTAATTTCAGCTGTAAGAAGGACACACATCAATGTATGCTGACTTCAGCTATAAGGACACATCATGTTGTTTGCCAAGAAGCCTCTCTCCCTCAAAACCAGGATGTGGCTACAAAGGATGCTTATATTCTTGTTTGTGTCTTGACAGTCCTCCTATATCTCGGAGATAATATCTTAGGACCTTTGCTGCACTGTTGACCTCTATTTTATTCCTCAGTGTTCATGGTTGCTAATAAAAGTCGCTGCTAAAAGGAATACTTTGGAAGTCCGGCTCGGAGCGCTGTAGTGACAGTTTGCTCCAGAACGAACCAAAAATCTCACCAACTGAGTTCTGTCGTTCATTAATGCCAGTTTAGATCTGAAGGTCTCACTCTACCCTGTTGACAGTACTGAATATGAATTCAAGATGATATTTAAGTGTCCTTATCAGATATTTACATTCTTTATAGGAGAAAACTTTAAATAGTACAGTAGTAGACAAATGTTTGGATACAATTTTGCAGTAAATGTAATGGGTAAGCATATGCAAACCATTGACTTCATATTTGTTGAACAGATCTAATCCACTTAGAAATCTAATTCCTTTATGTCTTTGCTATATCCACCTTGTTATCTTGATATCTTGTTTTTATCTGCTTTCTCTGTGTGCAATAGGTCATGGTACTTTTGGATTGGATGGACGGTTAGAAGCCGAAGTTAAAGGGATTATACTCAGCTGTTGAGCGCAGGAAGTCCTCGGAGCCAGGAGTGATTACCTGCCTGGCTGCAGCCCAACACCTTATCCTGAAGACGGTGGAAGAGCTTCTTAGGATATATGATCTGAGTCCTCATAGTCCATTAAGTTGCCATGGATCTAAAGAACTTTTGATTCAGATTTTGCAAAGTTGTCTTAGTGGCAAAGAGAAAGAGTTTGGAATCGGCCTTCTCTATAACTGTGGATAAATTCTTGGAGTTTTTGGTTCATATCTTAGAGGATAATTCAGCTACACATTTTCTATTGACATGCTTTACCCCAACAGCCATCAATCCAAGACAAATGACTTCCATTCATGCTGTTCTTCTCAGCAAAACTAACCCTTGGTCAAACTGTCAATTGTCAAGGAATTACTTGCTTTCTGCCCAGATATGGCCAGAGACAGAATTAGTCTGAGTCTCATGCCTTCATCAGCAAGGCAGGGGCAATGGATTGCACCCTCTCAGGGACTCCTCTTCCCCCTTTCCCCCCTTCGCAGTCTAATTTTTTATTACTTCATTTCATGCGCTGCAGCAGCAGGTAGTTTACATGGCATAGAATATGAATATGGCATCAGCCCCAAATTTGTTTGTACCCCCGTTCCCCCAGAGGCAGACCCCAGCTGCTATTCACCACCCAGTGTGCCACATGGACCGAGCAGTAACAGTCACAGTAACGACCATAGCAGCGGTAACCATCGAGGCACGATGTCCGATGATGCAAAAGCCACTATCCTGCACCTGCGTGAGAGCCTTGTAAGGCAGAAAGAAACCATCCTGGACCAACGGGAGACCATCAGAGAGCTAACGGCAAAGCTGACCTTGTGTGAGGGCTTTGGGGGTCACCATAGCGTTGGCCATCATGACAGCCACCTTGACAATCACCATAAAAGCCATCATGACACCCATAATAACAACCATCATAGCAACATTGACAACCATCATGATGACCACCATGGACACGATGGTAGCAGTAATGGGCCATCTTCTTTGCACCATGCGCCTTCAACACATCATAGTAGTGATCCCCACAGCTCCCACGGCAACCACAGGCCTGATCCACATCACAGAAAAGGCTCGTCATACAGCAAACATGGCTTCTCTCCAGAACAGACCGGAAAGACGCTGCAGACATTGAAGGAGAGGCTTGAGAGCTTGCAAGTAAGTGAGAAATCTAGGAAGACTAAATTAATTGTTTTTAGCCACTTATATTCTACCATTGTTGCAGATTAAAACTTTAACTTTGTGTTAAATGAAGATGGATATAAAAATTTTTGGGCCACAACTTTTAAGTTTAGACATTAGAATGCTCATCAGACAGTCTTCCCACAGTATTTCCCATGCAAGCAATGGTGCCTGAATAGAAAGAAATGCAACTGGTTAAGATTTGCATATTGATTAGCAGCCTGTAATGGTTGTGTGAGACACCATCAGACACCCATTGAGGCAGCTTAAGCTCAGGAGGAAAAGCAGTTGTCTGCCAACTGGAAATTCAATGGATTGATTCCAGGTCTCCTTGGGCAAGACACCAAACCCTACATTGTCTCCCGATATGTCTATTGGGATATGAATAACTGTGATAGATTAAAGCACTTAGGCCCTGATTTATAAAGATACCAAATAGTGACAGCTAAATCATTTGCCCTGCAAATATTTTGGGCCAATTGTGTTTCTAATATTTGCGGGTGATCCTAAGAATGATTGTGCAATCAATAACAGGTGCAAACAGTCCCATTTAAATGAGGATTTAGCGTGCGCAAATGATTCACTGTGTAGAAGGAGATGAAGAAAGTCACAAAAGAAAATAAATCGAAATGAAAATATTAGTAGAAAAGGCTATTAGAAATAAGACATTTAAATACAGTATGTCCAAAAGGACTGTTACATCAGAGAATAATTGCCAAAATTTAAGTAGGGGGGAAAAAGTTAAAAGAAGATTTCTCTGACCAATATTAAAGCAGAACTATGCAATTCCAGCTCGGAGCTCCCCCTACTGGTTTCATTTGAGAGCTTACTGTCGTAAAGTTCAAACATCCCCCCTACAGCCACGTAGCACAGAGACGTCTCTGCCTGTGTCTTATCTATTCTGATCCCTGAATGTATTTCTAAGCCTCTACTAGCTTGTTGATGCTGCTGTACATCGCTATGTTGGTAGCAGTAGAGTCCTGTCGGTCCTGCGGCGGCCATTTCACCCGTGATTTGCGGGTTAATATTGCATGGATTATATTTTTTTCTGGTGCGGGCAGGTCGCAGGTAAGAATATGAATATTATTCAAGTTTTGTAGATGTGACTAGTGTTTCACTGAGGCTGTTCAGCACCGGGGCGGCCCGTTAGCTCGGTGTGTCACTTCACCCCGGCACCCAGCACAGTGAGGGAGAGTTTCTCTGCTGCTCCTTACGTGACTGAGGAACAGAGAGCACAGCGGAAAACAGGGATAATGAATGTTACCTTCTTTATGCGGGACTCTTCAAGTCCGAAACAACAGGTTTCTTCCTCGGCCCAGTTTGTTTTTAATCCATTATGCCGCTGGTTTGAAACAATTCTGTGTTGGCCAGGTAACCCGGCTCCAACCCCTGACGCAAACTACTGAACCGTGAAGAGTTGGTGCCCTACTGCCTAGCTGTGTAGAACCAGGTTTGAGGAGCTGACGTTTAGACTGGGAAAGCCAAAGAACCGATGCTTAGTCTGGCTCTGACTTGCTCTAAACTAACACTCGGTTGAAAGGGAGTCTGAGTGCTGTAAGGCAGGTTTTGTTATCGGGATATTTGTCAGGTCGGGTTCAGGCAGAGTTGCAAGTGCTGCCTTCAGCCCAGAGACACCAGGAGGAGGTGAGGGAACATCGAATCACTCCATAAATACTTTGTTTAGCTTCACAAAGATTCAGAAAAGCATTTATTGAGGTAAAAATGTTGCATAGTTCTGCTTTAAGCAGCAGCTGCAGATACCTTATGACATGCCTGATTGTCAAACAAAGTATTATGGGCAAATTATGCACAACCTGAACCATGTTGTTATTGACATCATAGCTGTTGTAGACATAATAAATATAGACACACGTCTTTTGATGGGCAGTCTGTTGCAGGGCCACATATAGAGGGACAGACAACCACTCACACACACACTCACTCCTAGGGAGAATTTAGAGTGTCCAATTAACCTCACATGCATGTCTTTGGACAGTGGGAGGAAGCCGGAGAACCCGGTAAGAACCCACGCATACACGGGGAGAACATGCAAACTCCACACAGAAAGGCCACTGTTGGGCTCCCCTGTTGTAAGTCAAGTTAACTATGAAGACCTGCAGGGAGGTTTTTAAAGCATGAAAGAATATGATGAGATTCTCAAGCTGCAGAATCTGCTGCCGGTAACATCCTCTGCTAAAAAGTAATGTTTCTCCAAAGTGTACGTTTTTTTATGTGTGTATTCTTCTTAGGGCTGCATATACTGGCTTAATTACCTGCTGAAAAATATGTCTGAAATTTTTTTTTAAAGTTGGGCAGAGTGTATTTTATAAAACACTATCAGTATTTTTGCATGTGGTATTTCAACCAAATCTGAAATTTTATATACAAGTTTAATGCACATGCCGTAGTTCTGTAAAAACATATAAAACAACAAACAAATGTATCTGTAACCACAGTGTATATTTCTAACATATTCATTAACATTAAAATTTACCTAATTCAACATATCTTTTTGTGCTGTTAAGTTGCTAAAATGAATTTCCCACGACGAAGAGATTTAAGATAATTTTCAAAAGCCGACAAGCTAAAAACCTCAGGAACATCTAATCTCAAAATCCAAAAATATTTCTCTCATAAACTTACGTTTTTCTCAAGAGTTTTTGTAGCTATTTTTCTGTCATTTTCTTTTTGCATCAGCTGTGCATCATCGTGTATATTTACATCAACGACCATCCTCCGTTGTCATGACCCCTAGTGTTACATTGCAAAACTAAAACTCTGCGATCCACCGTCCTGTGAAAGCCTTATTATTAGTGCAGGTGGTCTCAGGCTACGCTCAGGGAATCTGCTGTTAGAAAATCCCCTCCGATCTCCCTCGAAGGTGCAGGACGTAACACGAGAGGAGCTGGGATTTACCCTCCATCGCTCCCTCTCCTAACAAGATGTCTACACCAGAAGCCTGTGGTCATGCACCGAGGGGTGCTAGCCAGCCTCACCTTGAATTAGATTCATCCTCCCTGACAAGGCTATTAATCGTGGCGTGTGCTGGCAGGGAACAAAGCCGGATTTGTTGGTGAGGAAGAAGAGGATAAGCATGGGAGGAAGGAATAAGGAGTAACTGAAGGGAGGGGTGTAAACTTTTCCCCCTGCAACTTTAAATGTCATGCCACAGTTCTTCCCCCTTGAATATCCTGCAAAGAACTTTTGCTTTCTCGTGTGATGTAAAGACATTTATTGGAGCTCAGTTTGGGAAAAGTGAAAGTGCTTTAATGTTCATTAACACTGAAAGTTATAAAACCCTATTCAAGAGCTATTTAGAGAAACACTTACAGGAAACACTGCAAAGTCCATCTCTAATTAAGACATCAACAAAGAGGTCCCTTTTGATTGGTCAGTCATGTATAACCACTGGCAGAAACAACAGGAGTCACCACTCTCTGACGTTTATTCAGTTGTTGACAAAATAATCCAAATGCTAATAAGTCTGACATTCTTAAAAAATACTTTTCTTTTTTTTATCTAGTAAGAATTATTTATAATTACATCTTGAAGAAAAAAAAGAGCAGAATAACCTTGTAATTTGCCTCTACAAACCAAAAACCTGCATAATTCTGAATATGCAAATGTATCTGCAGTTAATGAGAGTGTTTGCAAATTAACTGTTGTGCCTGGCTGATTGACGGGAAACAAGCTCTCAACAAAAGCACTGTCGGGCTAAACACTGAAAATGAATATGAAACTCTTTCCACCTAACTCGGCATGAGTGCGGGCTAAAGGGGCTGGCTGTTCCCAATCCGCTGTGTGGAGCAAACAACGAAATGATGTGTAAAAGGGAAACATGCAGATAGACCAGGGAGGATGTAATGTACCGTGAATCATTGGATGAAAGGGATGTTCAGTGATGAATCATAAATCTGCATTGCGCAGAGATGATGCAAGAACCTCTCCTTGGCTCAGATCCAATAGAACAAGGAAAGGGGGCTGGCTCAATATACAATTGCATTTCCATAGTAACTGATGATATAGGGTGATATCAGGTATGACCGAAAGGAAATTGTTACTATTATATCCTCAGTAAATGCAGTTATTAGCCTTTTTTATGTGTTTCTAAACTTTCATGATATCATCATCCTGATGATATCCTTAAACCTACTTTCAATTAAGCTGTAAGTATGTCATCAGGATTATTATGCAGCTTCCCACAGAGTAACAAAATTTCAACCTTTTTGTTCACTAAATGACAAAAAGTCCAGACTACAATCAGACTGAGCATTTTTGAGGAAAATGGGAAGGAAAATGGATTTATCCATCTTTCAAAAGTGATTGGCAAAAAGAGTTAGAATGTGATTAATAAATAACATAACTTTTTATTTGTGTTGTCTATACCTCGAACCATTCAAGCTTTCATTGAAACCAGGTGCTACTGGTTTATGGTTGTGTGTGGGGTTTTTGTTGACTGGTTCACCTCAAAATTAAAGAGCTGAATTTTTGCATTGGATTTATTACTGTCATTAAAACTAATTCTGAAATTAAGATAACCCTGATAATGGATGTCAGATCTAAACTGGCATTAAAGGAATACTCCGCCCTCAGAATGATGTGCCTTCATTTTGTACTCACCCTCACGCTGAATAACACTCTGGAACACTTTCTTGATGTTCATCATGTAGCCGGAGATATCGGGAGCTTTTCGTTTTGATGAAATTCCCATGAAGTGATGTTGAACGGCGCCCGGTCAAAAAAGTCCACAAAAACTTGGCAATATTCCACCATAATGCTCGTCCAATGTAATCCAAGGGTTCTCAGTGGGCAACGTCCATAATTTATTCGAAACGACTTCAGTTAGTATATATTTTTTAGCATAAATCGTAGCATGTTTTAGTTCCTGGATGACCTCACCAAAGTATGGTGGCCACGGTAGACCAAACCACACGGGAGTGCTTACAGAGACAGGGGCTGTCTCTGTAAGCACACCCAGCTTTTCAAAATCACTTTTGAAAAGCTGGGTAGGACTTTCTGGCACTGCAATTAACTGGTTTGAGTCCTATCTAAAAGAAAGGGACTATTTTGTGTCTATAGGTAACCAT
>JBBBVT010000018.1:21208921-21221894 GCA_037177035.1 Craterocephalus eyresii | reverse complement strand
ATGTTAAGCACCTTGAATTGTCATGTACATGAAATGTGCTATACAAATAAACTTGCCTTGCCTTGCCTTGCCTTGCATTGTATGTCATTAAGTTTCCAGAGAAATTATTTTGGTATAGGATAATATTTGTGCAGATTTACTTATTGTATGTTCTTGTATGGAGGTTGATTAATCATTTTGTGTCAACAGGCTAGAAACTCTTCCAGCTCCTACTCAAACTCCCTGAGAGAGCTCCTCCAGCGGAAGATCAACGCCCTTGAAGAGCAGTTGCACTCATACTACAGAGAACGCCATGACTATGGTCACCATAACGACCACCACGAAGATCACTACGATGACCATCATGATAGTCACCATGGCAACGGCCACCACGGAGATCACCATGATGACCACCATGATGATCACCATGGCACCAGTCACCATGACAACCACCACGATGACCACCATGATACTGGTCACCATGACGACCACCACAGCAGCCACCACGGCAACCATTACGGCAGCAATAGGTACAACCATCACAGCACTCACCATAATCGCCATGACGACCACCACTATGACCACCACTATGACCGCTACCCCGGTCGGCGTTACCATCACTATGGCGACCATCACAATGACCACCACAATGATCATCACGATGACCACCATGATGATCACCACGGTCCCGGACACCACGACGACCATCATGACGATCACCACGACAGCCACCATGGTAATGATCACCATGACAGCCACCATGGTAATGATCACCATGACAGCGAGCATCATCCACGGCGGCTGCCTTACAGCAGCAAGGAGACGAGTGTGCGAGGCGGCGGGCACGGCAAGCTGGAAACGGTTCTCAGCCAGATACATCACGGCAGCGACCACGGTAAACACACACACTGTTTACATTAGTAAAACCGACTATTTGCAATCTTGGTTATTCCTTTTAATGTGAAATAGAATCAATTTAACCAGCATATCAATTACCAAAGGTCTGACAAGCTTTGTTCAAGACTTTTTTTAAATAAAATGACCCATTCGTTGGCTTGACTTGATTTTCATTTGTCTTTGATGATGTTTTATGCCTAAACCTAAACAATGCCTATTTCTCATGGGATAAAAATCATTAGATTGTTTTATAAGAGCTTAATTTTTTTTTGACACTTGTTTATTTTAACCAAATTTGACCCATATCTGAATTTAATAGAAGAAACAGATGTTTTACATAACAAAAGATTAAATGAAACTTTGTCTTCATCTTTTCAGGAAACCACAAGAAGCTTAAGAGTCCTACCGCATTCCTGCTTGATTTCCCCATGAGGACTAATTACATGTACGCCAGGATGAAGAGGTCTGTAGTCAACGAAATCTTTGCCATGACCATCTGTCTGTGGCTGAAGCCGGGTGAAGGTCCTGGCCTCGGAACCCCTATCTCCTATGCCGTACCTGGACAAGCTAATGAGTTAGTGCTTATGGAATGGGGAACCAACCCAATGGAGCTGCTTATTAATGACAAGGTAAAAACAATATGCTGGAGTCATTTATACACACTCTCATCATCTGATTTGCCTAAAACTGATTTGTCAACACATCCGGCCACAAAAGCTTCATGAATCGAATTTCAAAATCCCAGATCAGGGCTTCTTTTTGATGTGAATGTCCAGGACAGGTCTAATAGTGTGGATGATTTTCACAGCAGAGAAGATTGAACAGTTGTATGGTCAAACCAAACCAGAAAGAAACAGACAACTAGCAGCTGTTTGCTAAAATCTGGTCGAATCAGAGACAAACAGCAGTAGCAGTATGTGTATGAAAATATAAGAAACCTGCAGGAAAACACTGTGACTCTCCAACCATGTTTCTTAGTGAAGTGGTATGTGTGTGTAAATATTAGGAATTATGTTTAGTGAGTAGTGCACTCCTGGAAATACATTCACACCCCATATAAGACAACTCCCAGGCATCCAGCAGCAATCATGAAGTATGAAACCCACCCCAGGGATGGCCCCAGCTCCAGTAGCCCATATTATCTTTCGAAAATCTGCAAACATGGAGTCTTCTAGTTGTCTTTTTCAGAAAAGGGCTGCAGATGACCCAGTTTCAGTGCCACTAACTATTTATTATTACTAATTACTAATTACTATTACTAATTATTTAATTAATCTATTGACCTTGTTCCCCGAAAAGTTGATACCTTTTCCACTAAACAGAAGACAGACGGTTGTCTTTTTCTCTTCCTTGTCCGAGTAGTGCCCTTATTGAACAAAGCAAACAAGTCAGCAAACCAAGTAATCCTGTCACTGTCTCTTGGTGGTTGACCTAATTGTCTGTGGGAGAGACCCAGGGGGGATAAACCCTCAGGTTTGTCGTCTGGAAGTTACAAACTTGGCTATCATCAAACAGTTACACAGTTAAAGACACACTACTTAAAGGAACTATACCTGATATTATTTTAATCTTTCTAAGAAAAATGGTTTTCTACGTGGTATAGTATGTATTAAAAGGAGTAATTGATTGCGCATGTGTACGAGTTCCGGGCATTTTAGTTAGCGAAAGCGGCTAGTTTTTATAGCATTGGCGTGACGCTCTTTCTCTGCCCGGTTAATTTTTGGAATGTCCAGACTCTGATCAGCCAGGAGTAGCGTTCCCCTAGTGATCCGGAGTCAAATTATGAAAGATAAACCCCTTAGCCAAGAAGAAGCGTCACACAAAAGCTAAAAAAAATAGCTGCTATCGCTAACTAAGCTAGCCGGACGTGAAATCGGGTATAGTCCCTTTAACTTGTGCAAATCGTCTCATATTTTTAAAAATATTTTCTATTGACGGCTAATTTAGTATCCATCCTGCATCCCACCTGTACTGTGAACTCTCTCCAGCCAGTGAAAGATAACTTCTCAACCTCAGAACACTGCTGGGGTGCAACAGCTCCAGATATGTGCACAATAAATGTTACTGTGGCATCAAAGTAGTCTGGAATGCATAGTTTTAAGGTCAGAAAGTTACGTAGTGCGTCTTTAAGTGGCCTTTTGCAGTCATCACAATGTTAAACAGATTTTCCCATGATCTTGGCTGGGTCAGAAGTAGGGTTTTTTTGGAGCTGGTCAAGCCTGCATCATGCTATCACCACCCTCTCCATCTGATTTGATGTATTTGAATTTTTTAAAGAAATTACAGTTTTGTATAAAAAGCCTATAAATATGATGTTTTTCTTTCTTGTCTATTTAGGCAGTTACATTGCCCATAACCATGACGGATGGGAAGTGGCATCATGTTTGTGTGACGTGGTCAACACGTGATGGTGTCTGGGAAGCCTACCAGGATGGAGTGAAGAAAGGCTCGGGCCAGAACCTGTCGGCATGGCACCCAATAAAACCAGGAGGGGTGTTTATCCTGGGTCAGGAGCAGGTAAGACTCACAGGACGCTTTAACAACGGCTAACACAATCACGAGAGGAATACAAAGCAGTCATCTTATATTTATTTTGATGTATTTAAGCCTTGATCATAAAAGTCAAAAGAAGACGAAAGGTAGCATCTTTGCTCACCTACTTTATTGTGTTTAGAAACATGCATACAGAAATGTACCCTAAAACTGCACTATATACAGGTTAATAAACCACATACAATAAAATGACAAAGTTCTTTGGACCCAACTCATGTCACATAAATCAAAAAAGAGTGGACAGAATTCTCAGATGAGTCAAGATGAGCACATTGCTGGCATCAAAATCAGAATTTTTACATTTTTCTTTATACAAATAAGTCGGTCAGAATGGACTATGGGAACCTTCATGTTTATCAAAGAAAGATTGAAATAAATTAAAGAATCAATTACTGTCTGTATATACTTTCATTCCATAAATATGTTAAAGGAATGAAATTCAATTCAGTTATCAGGTATTTTTTTTTAAATTGTGTTTTAAGTCACAGAAAAGTATCATCACATTAAACAATAATCAATTAGTCATCTATAAACCATAATCATATTGTAAACTTTGACTTTCAGTAGCTGGCTTTACTGATGAGAGAAATCACATAAGTTATCTGTTATTTTTACCGTCATCTTGGTCTAATATGTTTTCATCTACGTCATTTCTGTCTCCTCTTTTTTACAGGACACAATGGGAGGCCGATTTGACATCACTCAGTCCTTCATGGGGGAGATGTCAGATCTCCAGTTCTGGTCCAGAGTCCTCACGGCCAATGAGATTCATAATCAAGCGACCTGTGCAGGCCACCTGACTGGTGACATCATGTCATGGTCAGAAGAATGGGTGGAGCTCCATGGAGGCCTCACTGAGCTTCCTTTCGACCCTTGTCACTAAAGGTGGACACCAATGACACTCCAAAAGCAGAGCTGTAGGCTCATCGTACCTGTGGGAAAATTATTCGGTCCTCTACCATGATGGAGCAACACTTTGTCTTCATGCACTTTTCTCTGTCCTGATCTACACAACCTTATTGAACAAAGCTTAGTCGTGGGCGACCAGCAGAGCAAAAAACGATGATGCTTTTTCTTATATTTCCTTTTTTTGCCATTCCTGTCTGACATTTCTGCCTTCTCCACCCTCTCCCTCACTTCCACGCACTCGGCAGGACAGCTTTGGCAGCGCCAGAGAGCGCAGAGCTTTGGACTTACTGCTGTTACGGTCATGACTGTGGTTGCTCCGCTCCATTGGATCCAACAAGCATAATTAGATTTCCTTTCAGGAGAAAAGCTCAAGACGTTGCTGGTTGCCATTAAATAGCTCGCTGTGATCAGCATAAACATTACAGAAGGGAAAAGAAAGATTAAAAGGGACCAGGAGGGAGGAAAAAAGTCACATCTGCACCTGTGCTGTGATGATAGAATTGGACTTTCTTTTTTTTTTTTTTTTCTTAATTTATTTTCTAAACAGTGCAAGCCAAATTTGGCATTGTGATAGGATGACATAATAATGTTGATTTTTGCACATTATATTAGTATTTCATATTGAAACTATATAACAGGTTTTTGTAGAGATAAACATGCTTTTGGGGCATTTAAGAATAATTTGATGTATGCTTTATATGTTGCAGCAAATGCTGCATGTACTCAGTAAAGGACTCAATTTCTCAGTCTATACTGTAAGTGGATCTTTGATGGAGGGTTGTTATGTAAGAGCAAGAAGATTTAATGTCAGGTGTGACATGTCACCTAACAGCAACGGTTCAAACTTAACCAGCCCTCAACGTGTCAGGTAATGCCAATGTCTCCTGATGGAGCGTTGGCTTAAGGTGGGATTTACCTGTGACCACCTGACCTGATCCTGCCTATTTCTGAATAGCTGAAACCACATGGCAGAGGCAGAAACACTGACACATACACACACTTGCTCATACTCAGAGAAGCTAAAGGGGAAAAAATGCTAATATCATGCTAGTTGCTTCTAGCTTCTCTCCCACATTTATAATGAAAGAATAATTTTGTACAAGTAAATTTTGTCCTATACACTTTTGAATATAATAAGAATTAATTACAGTTGGGGTCGACCCGATTTTTTTAAGGCCGATGACAATGCAGATTCTTTTACATCGGCCTTAGCCAATACAAGATGCTGATTTCCTGGAGACTGCCGCTGATACGCTGTTGCTTCTTTACTTGACATGATAAAAATGACTTGATGATAACAAATGTAACAAGTTTCTTTTTTGTTAAAAAACATCATTTATCTACCTTATAAGAAATTTTTGAACAAGTAATGTTTCGTAGTACGCAACAGCTTTATCTTCAAATGTTTAAGTTCACCACTCAAATAAAAATAAAACAGAAGAATGTGACCCCTGGACAGTTATTCCTTTTTGTACATGGTTCGACAAACTAAAAATGGGAAGCATATTGTTGCTATAAGTGAGACAGATGCGCATTGTTGATGCTACAGGCTTCCTGCAGCGTCTCCAGCAACACACGAATGCCTGCAAATGCCTGCCTGTAAATCATGCCAGGAAAAAAATATCGTCAAACGCTCAAATCGAACGATGCCAATTACTAAGAAAAAATGTAAATATCGGCCTGATATATTGACTTGTGGATGTATCAGTCTAGTATTTATCACTATGTAAATAATTACATAACATAGCACCTTGTAAACTCTAAGGAACAAACTAATGTTAGTTTGTGAATCTCATCTATGTGATAAAGTTCATTTTTTAACAATTATAAACCTTCGCCATCTGAGTTTAACTGAGGGTCAGATGATGCTGCTTTTACTTCACTTTGTTAGTGGTAAACAAGGAATATCCGTGGTTCTCTCAGCATTGCAATATTTTGATGCTTTAGCTGTGAAAATCTGCAAAATCTTCTATTGTAATCCAAAATGAGCAGCACTTTGAAACCACACTCCTTTTTCTTCCTGTGATAGTGATGAGCCAAATGTATTTTATTATTTATTTTTTAAATTTCCTCTAGGATTTCCATTTACACACTGGGTACTACAAATAGTCAGTCAGCGTGATTTAATCTTGACATGAAACGGACCATAGTAAACATAAACACTTACTTTTCTTCGCCTTTGGTGTATATTTTAACATTTCATAGGTTTTTTTGTTCTTTTTTTCTTGTGTCTTTGGTTGTAAATATACTAAAGTATTACAGTGTGTTCCATCAACAGTCCCTCCCTCACGTGTAAGCCAAAACTATAAACTGAGATGTAAAACTTGAAAGAGTAAGATTGTGTATATTAAATGCTGTTAAATATTGTAAATATCAGGATTTTGAATAAAATTATTCACATATTTTATGATTTCAAACAGAAGTGTCAACTTTTTATTTTTGTCTTGCATGACAATGTGCAACCATTTTGTGTTTGTGTTTGAAAAGCAAAACATAACTTAGCCCATAAAATAAGGAAATGTGTGTTGTCTAATTATTTCTCCTCTTATTAATTCCAGTAATTCCTTAATAATTCAGTATAGTCAGTGACAAAACAGATTGTTTCCAATTTGAAGTTTGAGTGTATGACATTTAGATCCACTGGCAGAAATAAATCATTTTTTAATAATGTAAAATCAACATTCATAACTACAGTCATTTAGCACTTGGTAAACTGCTCTTTTCTGGTACCAGGATGGATCCCAGTCTGCCTACAGAACTGCCTTCATTCTTTGTAGTATAGATCCAACAAAGAGATGGAAACTCCTCAGAGATTTTGCTCCTTAGTGACCTGATAGCATCACACATTTGATCCACATCCTTGATGGGAATCTCCCGTTCAGTGGCCTGATCAAGTTCCAGCCATTATTCCAATGTTCAGACATATACAGCTATCCATGCATAAACACTTAAACACTTTCTCACTGCTCCTCGCTGTCTGTCCACCTTTCATCCAGGTATGGTGACAAATTCATACATATGTAATAAAGACCTACTACATATATAAGAATAAAAGTGGCCAACAACTGTAAATCCTACTTTCTTAATTTAAAAGAAGGCAGCCTATGTAAAATAACAACATGGTTTGACTGTATTAAAATGAGGAGATAATGTGGTTCCCCTCCTAACGGACTTGTTTGGTTATCAGACTCAGTTCTGCTTTGCATACGGTTGAAGGTGAACCAGTATTTTGGTGTTCATATGAGCGGTGGCATGCAATTCATTGTTGAAAGCTGGGCTGTCACTTGTGTCTGTAGCTGGAGAAAGGGGAGCATTCTGGGTAACTTAGAGACACAGTTTACCACTTTATTATGCATTAACTGAACAATAAAAGAAAGCACCAGCTTGGTGTGTGGAGTCAGTGTGATCAGGTCATCATGGGAGTGACTAATGGATCGACATTGCTGAAAGAAGAAACTCCTGAAACACCCACAGACCAAGGTAACTCATTTTTCCTTTCTTTGCATGAAATGCCAGCTCAGCTCCAGCCTTCATGCATGTAATTCCTCTTTATAAATGCACTATTTTAAGATCAATTTTACCAACGACAAATTCAACGCTTTTCACCTCCTACAAAGATCAAGAGCTTAAAGTGGATTTCTGCCGCTTGTTATTTCTGTATTGGAAATTTTTGCCTCAAAATCTAATGAACTGAGTCAAGTGGGATTTAAAAGAATGTCATGAACCCATTGTTGTGTTTGTTGTTCATTTTAGTTAATGAGCTATCAAACTTTTGTTTAAGGGCTATTTTCCAAACAACGATACAATAATGAAATTTTCTCCACTCAATCCAAGTGGCGTCTAGCCATGCTTATAGTTTCAGCTTTATTTGGGGCTTGAAGAAGCAGCTTCTTCTGTGCAATCAAAGGGATTTTAATGATGAGATTCAAACATTACCTTTGACAATCTTTCCAGAAACCATGTCCCAGATAACTCGCTGCAGGGGTGTGGCTGCAGATTACTCAAAAATAAAAAATAAACTGTCAGCATGGCTTGATGTTATTAGAGCTAAGTGGTAACATGTTCACACTGCTGCACTGTTGGGCTGATTTGCATGACTTAAACCTTAATAAAAATGTGCTGCATGGTGATAATTCAACTCCCACTGATAACTGACAGTGTGTTAAATCAAATTGAACTTTTTCTGTGTTGTTGTGTCTTAGGTTCGATCAGTCAGTACAGACAGCTGGCTCATTACTTATCTCTGCTCTGCTTCCTGCTCACCATCACCACTCTGCTGCAGACTCTGTGCTGTAAGTAGCCCAGTTACATCCACCATAGTGACCAGTAGAGTGCATAATCATATGCATATATAGAGTAAGCATGCATGCCCCAAAGCCAAATATCAGTTATTCCATGTTTTTTTCTGTTTTTATAATCAAACTCATTTTATTTGTTTACCATTTAAATACCCGCAACACATCTCACAAAAATCTGAAAGAGATATTTTCAGGCTACATGACATTGAATAAATAAATATATAAATAAATAAATAAATAAATAAATAGATAAATAAATAAATAAATGCTAAACTACGTATTATTAACAAGTGGATGTATTCATGATTTGATTTTTTTAAAAATCTAAATTTTTGATGAGTGAAGATAGGCAGAAGCCCTATTTTTATATGAATGCGGATATATTCCAAAAAATTAAAGAGTGAAAGGAAGGGTAGAAGGGATTTGCATGTTTTTCCTTCCCTGGGGTGTGTTAATCATAAACAATTCAAGCTGGGTATAATAGCGTGACCCATACCACTGCTATTTGACCACTCAGACAGCACTGTATAAAGTATAGTTATGCCTCAACAGTTGCTTGGCATATTACAGGCTAAAAAGGTCTGCATTTGAAGGTCGGAGAGGTTGGGGGATGGAGCTGCATGGTTAATAATGCACCTGTTCCTCACAGGGTCATAAAACAGAGAGGTTGATGGTTACTTTTTTTCTTCATTCCTACCTATTTCATGGAACTACTAAACATTGCATATGTGAACAAACATTCCCATTTAATCATTTCTGCTAAGGTCTAACTGACCTGTTGTTTTAATGAAATGACATTTTCCTGGATGACTGGACTCTGAGTCATCCCCCCTTTACCAAGCAGAGTGGGCTGGACACACCATATGATACACTGGAATGCATGAAAAAATATGGATTTTGTATTCATCAACACAAATCCAAAGTTTCCTGTTATGTTGTGTGATGTTTCCTGTTTCATCATTTTCATACATCTCAAACTATTCAATGACCTTGCCAACCCCTCATATGGAGCCAGGCCCCATCCACACATACACACAAACACACACTTAATAGAGCCACTTCATCATCATTGTTCAGGTCAAGCAACCTGCATATTCTCTTGGTGTTCGTCATAAATATGTTCGCCCACATGTCGAGAGCTGAAAGATGACTCATCTTCTTCTAAATCTCTGTAGATGGGTTATCATGGATTTTGCACCTCTGGACAATCAAATGTGCATTCATTATTTTAATAATGCATTACAATACAGGTTTGCTTCTGTTTTTTATGGAATCTTCAGAATATCATCTCATCACCTCTTACAGATCCAGAAGTCTATACGGTTGGGTTTTTTTTAAGAATGCAGCTCTGCTTATGGCCGTTAATATGTAAATATGTTTTTATGAAAACTACTCTCACCCCCCACGTATGCAGGTTCTCTTCTGTTCAGACATGCGAGAACCAGTTTAGAGATCAAGGCCCCAGAATCACCACTGTTTGCTTCCCTCCTCATATCTGTTCAACTACCTGTTTCAGCCCTTAGTTGTCAAGCCTTTTGATATATTGCCATTTGGGGTATGATGTTGACAGAAATCGAACCATTAATTTCTTGCATGATGGGATCACTGATTCACAAAGGTGCATGGATTAGCACCGTCCTTTATCCCTTACAATGTAGCTGTAAGCATTAAGAGATCTTCTAGTGCAAGCAGCCTATTTGTGATCAGTTCCATGTTTCTATCCTTCATGCTTTAGAGAAGAATTACATGTCCCAGTTATTCTGTTAATCAGGAATATCTCCTCCTCATAATGAAGTATTTGTGATTTCTTCAAGTTTTTTGTTTTGTGTCTTTTATTTCTTTTCTATAAATCTAAATAGGAATAAAACATTTAAATCCCTGTTTAGATTGTTTAGAAGTTTGAACATCCTTCCAGGTGGCACTAGTGTGACTGCGCTGTAAGATGCAAGATTCTTATAAGGAGCTGGAATGTAAAATGCAAAAAGAAAGCCAAAAGAAAAAGATGTAAAAACTTTTTGATGGCATCATTAGGAGTTAACACATTAAAGGGAATTTTCTTCAGATGGCCCCATAGCAGAGTCCATGCCAGTTAAGCTTTTATCAGTGACCAAGATCTGAAAGGTCAACAGAAAATAATAGTTGTATTTATCATTTTACCTCCGAAGGAGAGGATTTTAAAAGAAGCAAAATAAACATCAGAAGGTTTCAGCTGCTTTGAGGGTCTAAAGAAAAGACATTTACAGTAGATGCATGCAAAGGGGGCTGTTTTCATTATATCAAAAAGGTTTGTCCTATTCTAATTGATCATAGATGTTCTCATGAGTAAAACTCTTTTAAGCTGCAGGGTTGAGGTTTGCTCAACAACAGGATTAATCCAGAGGAAGGATTTGCCAGATAACTGTTGCTTCCTGGAACAAAAGTAGAACAATGAGAAAATCAAGTTTGTTAATATTAGGTTAAATAAATATATAAAGCATTTGTCATTTAGTCCAAAATCAAGACATTAATGTTCTTATTTTATTTTTAAATAATCTTTTAATGTAATGGTTTATAGAGAGGATTATCTCTGTTATTTTTAAATGGTCTCATGTTTTCCTCTTTTTTTACCTCTGTCATTCTGCTTTGTTTTCTCTCCAACGCATCCTTTTTTTCAATCCTGTATCCATGGAAACATCCATGCATCCAGTATGTAATTATCCATGGTTGTTGTGCATTTGATACCGCAGTGGTTCAGATCACCTTGATGACTCAGTCCCAGTCGACGCTGCAGGAAACCAAACTGAGAGATCTGACCAACAGGCTGGAGAGGCTCAACAAGTCACACCAGCTCCTCTTCACCCAGTATCCTGCTCTGAACCAGTACTGCCCCATCAGAAACTCCACCACTGGTGGTGAGTGTGTCGTCATATTTTTTACATGCACAATGTTCAGCAAAAAAACTTGTAAAAATCACTCGTGTTCCATGATTTTTGTTCCACAACCAGGTCTTTCACATGCGTAACGTTTAATATGTCTGTTCCATTTACAAAATATTAAATGCTAAGTGAGGGGTATAGTCCCATCTGAAACATGCTACCATCTGGAATAAGAGAGTGCAACATGTTCACCACTTTTTAAACAAATCTAAAAATGGGCTTTTAACCAATCAAGCCTGTTTACACCTAGATGGATGCTCTGCAGTGTAAAGACACATATGAACGTGTACAGTAGCTGAGTGCTGTATGCATCAGGCTTGCTTTGTATTTGAGTGTTTCACTTATATATCTTAGTACATTTACATTGATACACTTTACATTTATGTATGTATACATGTGTATACTGTATTTCTCCTGTGTGATTGAATCGTAACTGATTGTATTTAAATGTATATGGTGTTTGTATTTTATCTTGTAACAATGCATGCACTGAAAATATGCACTCATGCACCTTATACAGTCTTTACTGTGACCGGTTTGCACTTTGCTTTATACTGCACCTTCTGGTTATAAATGTTTTGCTGAAGTTCGTCTGTGACGGGAAAGCAAGTGTTAGCAGTAATGCTGACTCTGCACAAATGTTCATCAACTGTGCAGTATTATTCTGATTTGTGTCATTTGCAAAGACATACAGCTCAACCCTGACAGTTTTAACTGTCCAACATAAACACAATGAACAGACTTAATAACTAAGGTGTTTAGCCATCTATTTTAAGTTTTCTTTTAGTGTACTCTTCAATGCCTCTTCTGCACCCAACTGTAATGCTTCTACTGTTTTACGCAAAGCACCATGAGTTGTCTTGTACATGAAATAGGCTTTACAAATAAACCTGCCCTACCTTGGTAGAGAACATTTGTTGCAAGACTATATTAATTTAGCATTGGTGTAGACTGGGTTTTATCCCCTAAAATATATCTGTTCAAAATTATATTCCCATATGGTTTTTAAAAAAATTATTGGTGAATCACTACTTCAGACATGCAGGGTCTAAAAACTCTGATACTGGAATGTCTTGACAGCTGGAATCGCTCAGACCACAGCTGGAAAATTGACCCCAATGAGGCATTTATAATTTGAAAAGGTTATTGATTGCTTGAAGCAGATTAAGTCAAATCTGTGGGTCACTACTTTATTTATTTTTTTCTCAGAGAGGGAGTGCCTGCCATGTCTGGCCAGCTGGATGCCTCAGGGGGAGAAATGTTTCTTCTTCAGTCAAGATAGAGCGAACTGGATCAGCAGTCAGTACCACTGCATGTCACTGGGTGGCGTCATGGCCACAGTCAGGACAGAGGAGGAGCAGGTTATAACACACACACACACACACACACACACACACACACACACACACACACACACACACA
>JBBBVT010000018.1:21192848-21208821 GCA_037177035.1 Craterocephalus eyresii | reverse complement strand
GACAGAGGAGGAGCAGGTTATAACACACACACACACACACACACACACACACACACACACACACACACACACACACATTTACAATCTAGTCCCAGTATTACTGTTCATAAAACACATATTTTTTCATGTGATTCTATAACAGTTAAAAACACTAGAAACCATCTTCAGGGTGAATCTGAAAAGTCTTTTGCTGTTTTTGTGTCTTGGAACTCGGAACTCCACCCTCAGAATCTGCATCTTTCCAGTTGTAAACATCTGAGATGTTGATATATTAGGTGTTAGGACACAAATACACAGACGCATAGCAACAGAGAGAAAAAGGTCATGGGTAGATTTACAACTTCTGTGAAGTCTGAATATGTCTGAAGAAGCAGCCACAGCTTCAGGTCATTCAGGGTTTTGTCTTTCACTCCAGTTACTCTTCATGGAACATGCTTATCTTTTGGGATTTTATTTGAAACACTACGGAAGAAGAAGGAGCCAAAATTGTTACTTGAAACAAATAAAGACATTTTCTGACATGTTTCATAGGTGTTTCTGTTTCAAACGGCTCAGACTCTGAGCCATGGAGACTCATACTGGCTGGGCCTGAGGAGCAGCAGCGGGGACGGGTCCTGGCAGTGGAGCGATGGCTCCCAGCTGGAGGAAGGAGCACAGTGAGTATGAGAGGAATGACAGGAAGGAGGTGGAGGGGGAGCTTAGGGAAGGTTGAAGACGGACAAACAGGACTCATGAGAATTGACAAGCCAACAGAGACATCTCTGGTAATAAAGTTTGTGGCAGTTTGATCCCATGCTGCTGGATCAGCTGGCAGGATACAGCGCCATCCAGTGAAATGCCATCAGTGCAGAACAATGCCACCTCTCGTCAAGGTTTACACCTAAAAGTAAATTATCAAAATGTTCCACTTTGGCAGTCATCACAGGCAAGTTATGTTTGGAGAAAATTTTACCGGAAGATAAAATCAAAACAGTGATAGGCATTATTGTTTCCTTTTCTTGCTGTATTTTCTTGTGTTTAGTTATTTTATTATTATTGTTGTTGTTATCATTATTATTATTATTGTTATTTGGGAGGGGTGGATTCAGTGGGTTTTTTTTTCTGATATATTGTTAACAAAGCTTTAGACTTTTTGAATTTGGTCTGATAACTAAGAAAGAAAAGAAGAGGTTTGTCTGGAAAACACATTAGTATATGGTTCAAGTCATTTTGACCCAAATCCCAATTTGTAATCTGATTAGATATATTTCATCAGAGAGAATCAGTACGCTGTCTGAAGCTGTCTTTAATCTAATTAAAAATCTTCTAAACTAAAATTGACTTTGAGAATCAAAATGTTCTTTCTGTACTCTCTTCTGGCCCTGGATACACTGAGAAGTCGATTGAAAGAAAGTGAGAGACTGCTTTAATTGCATAATGCATCTTTCTGTGGAGTAGGAGTGGTTGCCATGGTGACAGATGAAAGTCATTTGGGATTTTCCTTTTTTTCTCCTTTTTTTTCTCAACACTTGCCTTTTCAGGTTTTGGGAACGTGAGCCTGATAAAACAGGAGAAGGCAGGGAGCTGTGTGGTCGACTCACCCCAGGAGACAACTACAGGAAGAGTTGGTTCATCTCCAGATGCTCCAGCCAGATGAGGAGGATCTGTGAAAGGAAACAGGCAACTTTACAGTGAGAGGAGAGGAATACAGAGGCAGATGAAAACAGAAAAGAGCTCACAAACTGTTTTTTTTTGTATTATTTACAGAAAGCATACACATATCTATTTATTTTTCAACAGTTTTTTCCCTTTCGTTTGTTTTTTTTTTTTTTTTTACAATTCCAAAATGCAAAATGTTTCATGGTGGGTCAACGTCAACATCCCCCACTGGATGATCACAGGTCATCATCTAGGAACCCTCTCAAGACCAAGGATGGTAATAAAAATGCTGTTTTTCATCATCGGTGACAGACTGGGTGTAAGAGGGTGTATGATTAAAATAATGAAGATAACCTTTAAAAAATATATATATATATTTCACAGTTGTTAATTTATAATATCATTCTTCTACATTATGTTCTGCCAATTTAAATTCTCAATACATATTAAGATAAAAAGATGGCCACACTCTCCTAATTATTTTGTTCTTTAAATCAGTTGTTCCTAACCTATTTTCTTTGGAGACACAATGCATGCAAATGCTTAAAAAGCCACGGAACCTGTACTGAGACTATGTGTGTTTTAAAGAAGAACTTGGCTTTTTTTTTTTACCTGGGATCTGTTTTCATCTTTCCTTTTATACATGTGAGTGATAGAGAAAGGAGCGTTCAAGATCGCTCCACTCACATTTAGCCGGGCAGGCAGCTAGCAGCACAGCTAATGGTAAGTATAGGGCAACTGCTCCTGCGTAAGTTTGCTCTAAAAACTGGCTTGTTTTCCACACTGAAGTGCTCTGAAAGTAAACAAGTGTTCGACAACGTACTAGAGAGGAGAAATGAACAAAGGTATCTGTATTACCTGGCGATTGCTATCGTTTGGTGTCAGGATCATGGATGTATACATCCACGGTCATGATATGGAATGTCCCACAGGTCTTTTGACGCGAGTAGCGCGCGATTCCGCGATATTTGGACAAAGACAACAGGACACAGACACCAAAACATAAAAAAACCTGGCAATCGCCAGCTAATACAGATACTTTTGTTCACTCTGCACTCTACTACGCTGTCGGACACTCATTGAGACTATCAGAGCACTTCAGTGTGGGGGGAAAAAACAGCTGCCTGCCCGGCTAAATACTGGAGCGATCTTGAACGTTCCTTTCTCCATCACTCACTTGAATGAAAGGAAAGATAAAAACAGACCCAAGGTTCAAAAAGTGTGAAATTCTGCTTTAATGTTTTCAAAGTGAAATTTTCAACATAGATACTGTATTCTAGCTGAGAGCTGTCCATCAATAAAGCCAAAATTAAATTAACAATATAGAGCCTTCCTTTTTCCCCCATTTAAAATAGAGACAATGTGTGTAAATTGATTACAATGGCTCCGAATGCTCAAAGTATCAGGAGCCCCCTTGTGCTCATTGGGATGCCACTTGGAGGATCCCGGATCCCAGGTTGGGAAGCACTGCTCTAAATTAATCGACGTTCGTCATTATCATTTTTAACGGGAGACCAGCTCAGGTGGTCATTGTACCGTCTGATTGCACCTCCTTATCTTGTCCACTAGGTGGCAGCAACGTATTTTCTTATATTTCTGTTTGACTCCTTTTCCCAGAATGCCTTGCGGGTGAGTATCCCCAGTAAGGCAAGTCAAGGCTGTGTCCGTGAAAGGTATACCCTAATTTATTTATTTATCATTTATATTTCTGAGTTTCCTATTTTAATACATCCTTTAAAATTAATTTTAAATGTATAACTGTTTATTTTCTGTTTTATTTATTCATGATAATAATGCTATTTAGATGTAAAAAGAGTTCTCTGAGTCATCCGCGGACGTCCAGTGACCGTTAACGAGGCTTAGTTTACTATAATTATCCGTAAAGATTAACGTCAGCAAACGGATTGAAAATCTTGGCAGTCTTTACAGTGAACATTAACTTTATTTTTCACAAAGGCAACCACTGAATAAATTAATCCAGAGTGAGTTACACAATTTGTTTGTATAGTGAATCAATTTGCATCCACTTGACTGAGCAGGTTGTAGAGGTTTTTTATACAAAAAGAAGAGACACTTCTGTTAAAATATGGTCAGTATATGTATGACCTTCTCCATAACAAATCCTCTGATAGATTTTTGACAAAAAATACGAAGAAAAAAAATAGTTTATTTTATTTATTAATTTATTGTTTATGTTTCATCCACTGGACATACAACAGTGTGACACATAAACAATTATAGAATCTCCAATAAATAATAGATTTAGTTAAAACACTTTACAGTTTCAAAACAGTTTATACATACATAGATCTTAGAGCAAATTAATCGTACAAATACACGGTTAATATGTTGTAACGTTGTTTTAAGAAACTTATGTAGTCTTGCTTTGTGGTAGAAATGTGATTTTCCCTTGCTTCAGCTCGATTCATTCTTTCATGTATTTAGTAGTGAATTTGTGCTTACAAAATTAATATTTATTATTATTGTTATTATTATTATTATCATTATTAAAGAAACTTGACTATATCCAGTGTTTTTTTAAATGGACAATTATTATTTATTTAATTTAACACCAAATTTGTTGCTCTCTTTGTTATCATGAGTTAATTGTTAGATGAATGTTTGTTTTAACTGTAATCTTTATTAGTAATGCAAACTGGTATTAAAGTCAGGAGTTGCTGGCATGTTGTTCAACGTTTGCAGAGGTCCAACAAGTAAAAATGGCTGGTGTGATCGATGAGAAGCTGAAGAATTACAGGACAGCTCCATTTGATGCCCGCTTCCCCAACACCAACCAGACCCGCAACTGTTACCAAAACTATCTGGGTAAGTGAGACAGCCTATTAAGAACATCCATCCGTCCGTCCATCCAGCCATCCATCCATCCATCCATCCATTTATCCATCCACCATCCATCCCCTGTTTTGTGTTCATCGTGGTTTTAAAAAGTCAAAATTGGATTTCTAAATAACTAAAAGCTCCCATCATGCAGCATGGCTTCCTACATATGACCCATAACTTAGTTCTGTTCAATGACTCAGTTGTGTGTGCTGAATGAAATAGGAGAATCTTGAACTTTTCTCCAAGCTGGGTAAAAGGTAAACCATTGTCTTTGCCAAAGGGTGGAGGAAAGAAGCAATACTCATTATTTCACCTCTATAAGAGATTCAAGGTCTTTGTGACATTTAAGGTCACACTATATTGAAATAAACAGTTTATATGACTAAATGTCTCTGTAGCTGGTGAAATTAGTAACTTTATGTAGTTACATGGCTTTTTAATTACCATATCAACTTTATTTATAAAGTCAGACATCAATGATAGCTAAAATGTGTCATTAGGGGGCGCCAAATTATAAAAATCTGTCAAAATGCGGTAGTACAGTTTTAAAACCTCCTGCTCATCTGCTAATCCCTGATTGATATTTCCTCAGCTTAAAAGGTCATTTGTTTTTAACAAGGACCCCAATGATGCAGTTCTGCAACATTTTTGGCTTTTTAAACTTAGGCTGCAACATTCAGTGCATGTGTAACAAATGTTACATGTGAGGTTAATTGGACACTACACTTTCCCTAGGAGTGAGTGTGTGTGAATTGTTGTCTGTCTCTCTATGTTGGCCCTGCGATGGACTGGCAACCTGTCCAGGGTGTGCCCAGCCTCTGGCCTGATAATTGCTGGGATAGGCTCCAGCCCACCCCCGTGACCTTGAATTGGATTAAGCAGTGCAGAAAATGGATGGATGTGTTACAAATGGCTGCATGTCTCTGTTGTTGTGTTTACACTGAGCTTGCTGAGGACTGAGGCAGCCCATAAAATTCTCTTTGTATGACTGACCACACAATGCTCAAAACAGCTACTCTACAATGTGCACTCATGAAGAGTAATTTTCATTTCTCTTTTTTGCTTCCGATGTCATAATTTGGCCCAAAAACACCAAAACTATTATTTATTTCCAGGTATAAAGGAGATATGCATTAGTCATAGACTGTGAATTTAGGCTTATGAAACAAACGGGGATCCACTCAAAGTGCTTCTACAGTGGCTCTAAATCTATTTTTGGTAGGACATGAATCAGCATTATAAGAAAATCTGACAAGGATTGGAGAATGTATGCCCCTTTTATGGAGTGTAATATAACAGAGACCAAGTCCACACATCTGCTCATTTTATTCATTTGTTGACACTATCTTTCTGATCAAGCATCGAAGTACACAGAATTAGTCAGCAAGAAAACAACAACACACAATAAAATGATAAAATGTCAAAATAGAAGTTGGCCATGTCAGTTTTTTTCTGTGGCAGATCTAGCAAATTTCATGTGGGGATGCAAAGGAGGAGCAAGAGTTCTTAACAGGGTGGTATTAGTTGCATTTACATGGAGAACTTTTTTTCCAATAATAAATGTGTCAAATAAACACCTCACTTTATCTGATCAGCTTTGATTGGACTAAATTTTTAATCTGATCAAGAGTGGTAGTTTAAGCTTTTCCACTATCAGATCAACAGGAAAAATAAGTGTGTCTGCATTCATTCTGATGGTTTCTGGGACAGATGTTTGTTCTGCACATGCTTGAACCACGTCGGGGAAGTTAGATGACATGGTAAGTTTGAGGAAAGATTTGAAAAATGACGTTAGCAAAACTGAACTGAGCTGTGGAGGCGCGAGGTTGTAGTTGGAAATTCTGCAAGAGTTACAGATTATTCAGCTTCTTGACGGTCGAAAGAGTCGAATCGATTTGCTCAAGCAGATATTTGATCAAATCTGGGTTTTATCTTATCTTAGGTTATAGAATGGCACACCTACAGATTTTTACTGAAAACTTGTCTATTATATTGCGGAACATAATATTATACCCCCATTATATGCTGGGGTGCCAAATTCCGGCCCTCGAGATCTACAATCCTGCAAATTTTAGATGTGTCCCTTCTCCAACACACCTGAATCAAATGACTGAATTCCCTTTAGCTCTGCAGAGATCTGTTAACAAGCCGTTCAAAAATCTTGTGGACCGTTCTCAGGCACCCCTGATCTATTGCAATGGAATTTGTACTGAAAATGTGGCTGCTGAGTTTATTTTACCGAGGATAGCGGCCATCACATAACCGCAGTCAACCCAGATTCAATCCTTTCTCAAATACCTAATGCACAATAAAGTATACTAGAGTCCACAGAACATTAAACATAAAAAAACAACACTAGAAATAATTACCAAAATCTAGAAAAGGTTACAAATGCTAATACTTGGTTCAACTGCTTTTATAGTGGCTACTTGAACCACTCATTCGCCATCTGAGCCCCATGAATCCTGGTGTTGCCATCTTGGAATATGGCCATCCCACCAGGTCCCACCAGGGAAGAAAAATCAATTGATATGTTCATGTAGTCAGCTGACCTCATAATGTTGCTGAACCTAGACCTGACCAACTGCTTATACAGTAGTCACTAGGCATGATGGCTGCAGCAATCATCTGCTATACCATCGCTCTGGAAATGGGTCAGTCTGGACTCATCAGATCACATGACCTTCTTCTTTTGCACCAGAGTCCAATCTTTACGCTCCCTAGCAAACTGAAGCCTTTCCTCCTGTTAGCATCACTGATCAGTGGTTTTCTTCTGACTGCACAGCTGCTCAGTCCCAATCCTAAGTTACCTTCACATTGTTTATGCAGAAATGTTCTTGTTTTCATTATTAAATAATCATAACCATGAGCTCTGTTTTTTTCTTCACTCCTATTTCAATTAAATGTTAAAACAATGGCCAGCATTTAAGATTTTTTCCGACCACATTTCTTCCTCCAAAACGATAGTTACCTACAATTGTTCCAGTTTTAAAAATGCTTTGGCCAGTTCTTAACTCAGCTTTGGTAGTTTCTGCATGTTCTTAGATGTTTTCTCTGCTTGATGTCAATTATTTGACCCCTCTGAAACATCTTTTCTGTGACAACAGGATGTGTCCTTCTCCTTCCACATGGTTGTTTAAGAAATGAGTTCAGTTCAGCTTTATTTGTATAGCACCAATTTACAGCAATGTAATCTCAGAGCAATGACAAGCTGCTCATTGCATCAGCTGGAGTAAAATACCTTGTTGCAGCTTATAGATGGCCCATGCAGTAATTATCCAATAAGAACTTCATCCTTATTTGCTTAGTTAATTGGAGGTGGGGATTTTATTTATTTTTTGGCCAGGTAGTATATATATTATAACCTGTTATCGTAGATAACATGAACAGTTAGATGATAGACTAAAATAAAGCCACACATTTTTCTGGATGTTATCCTGTAAAACTGGATTTCCAACCCTGAGCAGAGGCCAACATCTGCAGCATAATCCAGTCTTTTGTACATTTGCGAAGGCTCCGTATTATTGGATAGAAGAGAAGCAATAAAAGAGGCGTAAAAATAAATCAAACCATGTATCTGTCACTTGTTATAAGGAGCGAGCGCCATCCAACCATTCCATACAGCTTACAGTGATGAAGGTTACATAATCAGTGATGAATGTTCTGCAGTGTGCTTAGCGGCAGCTGAGGGTTTGAGATTAGATGTATGATGCAGAGCTGATGCATGCGTGTAAAATATGCCTCCCCCGTTAATTATGATGAATAATGTTCCCTGTTTTCCATTCATCTAACAGTAATATTTAGGTATCATTGCACTAGCCTGACATTGTGCCATCACGTTAACAGATGGGCATCCACAGCAGCAGTGGGATTAATTTGGCATATGATCAACTCATCAGAAAACCAAGTAATCGCTGTTCAAAATTTCACCCTTCATGGGTTTCTTATTAATTTTACAGTATGTAGGTGTTTGGGTAGGTTTTAGTTGAGCTGATAAGTTTGCGCATGCCTGTAACTATCAGTAAAGACACGAGTAAAACACCAACAGTGCTTAACCATGGAGGAGCATGCACGTGAGCAGCTGATCCCACCCAAAGCCAACATGTTCTATACAACTACTGGACTTTATATGCATGTCTGAATTTTTATATCAGAGTAGCAAAACTAAAACTCGCTTGATATCGTTCATGTGTGGATGTGTTGCACACTGTGGCTCTCTGTCACCACTGGATGTATGCATGGACAAAGTTCTGACAACACTAAAGAACATAATATTGAAGTCCTTTAACGGGTTGCTGACGTCATTATTTGGGCATATCTGAAGGAAGCCGCAGAGATTTCTTAGAGGAAGAATCTCATTTTCCTGTTTTATCTGAGTGTGAACATATTATATATTTTGTTTCTTATTGATCCTTATTCAAAACACATTTACTCAGTAATGCTTTAAATAGTTTCTGTCAAGGAAGAGATGGTATAATTTCACCTGTACTTGAAAGTGTTGTTGTTGTTTTTTTTGGGTATATAATTGGGTATATTTGAACTGCACAAGTGGATTCATGATTACAGGGCTACTTTAAGTCAGCACAAGCAGTTCTGAAGGAAGCGACAGTGTGTCAGTATTAAGGTAAACAATAGTTTCATCAGCTTACAAATGGGTAATAAACTTAATAATGGGGGAAATATGAACAGCTTTAGATTTCCAGCCACACAATGCTTTTTGTGTAAGGAGTGAAATGAAACATCAGACATCTTTAAGACCTTAAATGGCACTAGTTCTGTCTGAAATGGTTGTTTATGTTCATTGTATCTGAAATACAGTTACAATCATCATAAAATTAGAGATCAGATCAAGCAGATCTGCAACTGACATGATCTGGTCACAGTTTCTAAATAAAACAAGGCCGAAGTGGTACAGGGATGTGAAGATTTATAGTGGAGTCTATCATGGTTTTCATAAAAGACCCATATCTCTTTTGTGCAAATTATCTCATAGAAATAAACTGACCTTGAAGATTTTGTTGGTTAATTAAATCAAACATCAAAATTTTTTATTTGCATCTTTTTTCTTTTTGGAAATATGTATTTATCTACGCCCTTAAGCCCTCTATGAGACAAGTATGATAATGCTGGACAGAAAACAAAGCAGAGAATCATCAGGAGCACCAATAAAAAGTCTGGAGAAAACCTGAATAACAACAACAAATACGATCATAAGCCTTATGTGTGCCATATAGGGCAACTAACATTATAATTATGTAAAGTTGTTTCAAGAAATTATGGGTACTCTTTCCAATCCTTTAACATTTAAATATCAGTTGCACGGAGACAACACACTACAGAATAATGACCTGTTTACCTTCTCCTCTAAGCTAAGAGCTACTTCCTCTATCTGTTTCTCCAATAGACTTCCACAGATGTAACAAAGCTCTGTCGGACAAAGACCAGGACACAGCTCCCTGTGAGTGGTACCGCCGGGTGTACAAGAGCCTCTGTCCCATCGGCTGGGTATGTGCCTATAAAAACAAATTTCTAAAAGTTAACACAACAGGAAGATGCTACATCTTGCTATGTTACACAAACACATTGTAAAATTTAATCTTTCTACTGTACACACTTCAGCATTTAAAATGCATGTAATAATAACTTTTTTAAAGTTTTATCAGAATAAAGGAAAAGATTTTTATCTTTAATGTAGCATCTGTAGATTCTGTGTGAATAAATTAGGTATGAAACACTGAATCACTGCAAACTAAAACTTAAAACCCTACTTGGGAAATACTTCAACAATAATGTCAGTCATGATTTAGATGAAGTGCACTCAGTAAATTGGGTCATTCCTTTAAGTGCTGCTCACCTGATGGCCTCCCATGTTTTCTTTATCTCTCTTAAAGGTTCAAAGATGGGATGACCAGTTGGAGGCAGGAACGTTTGCTGGGAGGATTTGAAAGCAGATTCCTTGTGATTTATTTTCTCATCTTAAAGTCACACATTCCTATATTTATGTACAGAAGCTGCTTTAGAAATAAATATTGTTTTAAACCTTATTGCACCTGGGCTGATAACCTGAACACATAACATATAATACAGACTTCACATTTGCCGACTTCTTTCTGTGGTTACTGCTGTTTTTATTCCCTGGTGTCCTCAGAAGACATAGACACACAGCAACTTTACTTATTTATGTATTCTCTAGTTGCCTTTGAGTTTTAAATGCAATCAACAGGGAAGGAGGGAATTTGGGGGAAAACCAACTTTTGTGTGTCAGTACTTAGAAATCTGATTAAATATTATGCGCTTGGAGAGAAATTTTATTGATATAGACAAATATTTGATTAGTAAACATTTGAGATAAAGAAAAAAACTGTTGCATAAGTGATAATTTAGGTCAAATGCATTTGACAGCATTTGACATTTCACAAAATTTAGATTAGACTGAATCACTTTGATGTATCATGTCAGACTCCTGTTTGATTTAAGCCCCTTGACTATAAAATGCTTCATACCTCATACCAAGGCCAAAGAATGACAACAGAGTTAATTTTAAAAAGTCCTTTAATTTCTTTAATCAACTTTTGACACAGAGGTCTAATGCTTAATTGCCCTAAGTCCAAAGTTCCACAGTACCATTAGTCAAATTGCTGAACAGTTACAGTGACTTGTTTAAGGCTCAGATATTTCCTCTTTCTTGCTTTAAGACTTGACTTTGAAAATGGGAAGAAAATGTCGGCCTACTGCATGACTTAGAAAAGAGTGACCCAATCTAATCTGGAAGGCTATCACATATCAGATTGCATAAGAGTTGACAAAACAATCTAAATTCAAAACATCTTTCGTGGCTACTGTGGTGATACTAAAACCCTAAATTAAACCTTTGTGATATTGGAAAGAGAAAAGCTTTCTGCAGAGACTGGAAGTAAAGCAGTTTATTCACGAGGTGGCTGGATCTCAGTATCTGCTGTCATATTCAGCAAAAGGTTTGTTTACTTACACTGCCATGGAACAGAAACATGTTCAACCCCTTGCATAAGTTTTACACATTTCTCCTTGACTTAGCTGATTTTTGTCTGAAGCAAATCGTTCTGCAGCTGCTGTGAGTGCATCCATTTGATTCCATATAAGCAGATAGTTTCTAATGCTGAAGCTATGAAGACAATATTATTTGAAGAAACGGAGCAAAAACTCAAAGTAATCATATCTACAACTTGAGTAACAGTGACCTGCATTGCGTGACTAGTTGCCCCAGTAACGGGCCGCGTTGCATCAGCATCCGCAGCATCAGTCACCCAACGCCTGCTGTCAAGGTCGCTAGCGAGAGGCATCATGGGAGGGCGAGGAGGACACAAAAGCGCGCGAGAGAGAGGCAGGGAGGGTGGGGTTTGCCATCTCACGACTCTAGCCCCTAGCCCACCACCTCTGCGCATGCGCCTATTCTATTGTCAGCTGAGCTGACCAACTAACCGAATAAAGGCTGCAACCGTAATTGGACATAGAGGCCGCCTCGCCCAGCGGGATGCGGCGCTGATGCACCGGAGTCATGGGACTGTTGCACGTAGAAGCGAAGAGGCGGGACGATGTCACGGCATCCCAGCGTCGCCGCATCTAATAGGCGGATGAGAGGCGAAATAAATAATAAAAGCAAGTGCGTGCGGTTACGTGCGGTCTTCCTCGCAGCCCCCTGAAAGAGAGGAAACATACGAGAAAAGGAGTAGCCGGTGCAAAAAGGGACTGCTGCAGCTCGCGCACGGTTTCTGGTGAGCAGCACTGAAGTCACGACAGGTGAGTGTCCATCACTGACCCGTTTCTGCACGGAACTGGGGTTGTAATGAGCTTCAGATGGAAAGAAATCTATTCTTTGTCCAGTTTGACCGACATTAGGCTGCAGAAGTAAATGAATTGTGTTTCATTGCATTTTTGCTGTACTAAATATAGGCTGATACATTTTGGCTTTTTCTGATTGTAAACCGTTTGTTATCTAATGAGAAAGGAGACGGGGCTGTGTAAGTACCACGACAGCGACTAAATAGGTTTGTTCCTTTTCTGCAGCTGTCAGCGCCGGTGGGTGGGTCCTGCAAGGGGTTTAACCACCACCTGAAGCTCCTTCATCCTCTTCCTCTGCATCCTGCAAATTTCACTTCCTACTGCTTGCCCAGCTAGATTTCTGAAGATGGAGGGGCAGGCAAGTGATTTTCTTTCTATACAATGAGCCACATTCAAGAGGTTTTTCGGTTAATGGCTGGAATAAATTGCTATTAAACAAATGAAACCACCAAAAAAGCAGAGTTGTAGCTCCTTTACAACTCCAGAGTTCACTGGGTTGTCATATCTGAATTGTGCTTGTGCAAATCGTGTCTCTAACTAAAGTCAGGGTCTAAACAGATGTGAGGGCGGTGTGAACCATGTGTGCCTTAGCATGAGTCACCATGTAGTGTGAACATGTGGTAGTTGTGTGTCAGAGGAATATCAAGCCTGTTTGTTGAGCATTTCATCATATATAGTATGTTTTTATAAAAATATATTGTGAGTCAGTCTGGATTCCACAGTCATATCTGACCTACTTTGAAACAAAAGAAGCTAGCTTTGTGTGCTAAGTTCATCTTGTGTTTTGTTTTTTAAATTTTACTTAATGAAAATTGATGTTTTAAACCCAAGTAAAAAGAAAAAAATGTAACTGCTAGTCCTAATAGGACAACATCCACTGATGCTTTGCATTTTGTTGGTTTAGAAGGGAGAAATAAAAATGAAGCTATACTGTAGAAGTGTATTTCCATTTCCCGTGCATGTTTTTCTGCACGTACTTTTACTATAAATGCAACAGATCGATGGAGCCCATTTACACTTATCCTTAGGGATTATTACAGAAGACCTGAGAGAAACACAGGAAATCTCCTTCTTTTTTAAAGAAATAAAAACTGTTAATGTGGATAAAATTACATTTGCATGTCTATGCAGTGTCTATGAACACCAAGGACTTTTTTTACAGCTTCATGTGTTTAGCAACTCAAATATTTGTACAAACATCCAGTGCCTGTGTTTGTCCAGTGTGTATTCCTGTAAGTCATCCTGTCCAGGCAGCATCCTTCTGGTCCATCCTGCTTTTGGTGGTCATGCCATATATTGATCTTTTTTCTATATATACAGTATATGTACTGCAGATATTGATATATAGATATAGATAGATATAGATATAGACATATAAACCTAAGTCTGTGGGTCATTCGCACATAGAAAAATAATAATTATTAGAAAGCTTAACATGTGAACCCTGCCATCTGGTTTAACTAAAAACAACTAATTGATACTTGCAAATGAAGTCTTGTTTGTTGACTTGGTAGAGACGCAGATCAGATGTAATCATTGTATATGTGTATGTGATGATATATGTGTGTGTGTGTTTGTAAACCTACAAGCAGTGTTCCTTGTGTGCATGACTCCTGCACTCTGATTACTTTCAGGCTGTGTCAATAAAACTCCAGGCTGCTACTATGGAAATGGTTGGCAGAGGGTGGGGGGGCTTAGGAAGAGAAATGGACACTCGTGAATGGATGGAAGGGCTGTGAGCTTCAGGCAAGCTAACACAATCATTTTCTTTTAAATAAATAAAGAAGAGGAAAGCGGTGGCCTGGGTGTGGACAGTGACGGGACTGATTAAATGAGACGAAACACGGCTGCATCAGTTAAGAGGAATTTTCTATGTTTAGTCTGCAAACGTGTTTGTGTCATTAATTAAAAATGTCAGCAACGTGCAATCAAAATGGATCTGTATTCCTTCTGACTTTAACATGATGTCACACCGATGCGGTCACCATGGTAACGCAGCATCCTTTCAACAAGTATGCCTGTTGCTGCAGGCTTGAAGCAGCACGTTGGTGTAAAAGTATTTCTGGGAAGTTTCTGTTTTTCTTTGCACTGTCAAATATTCTCACCTGTTTTCTTCAAATTCCTGCTTTGTCTTTCAGCAAAAAGGAGTTACATCCTTCTCATGCTCACAGCAATGTAATGTTTAAAATGAAATATGGTAAGGCTGCATAAATGAAGTGGCCTCACTAAATTGGGAAGTGTGAGATTTTTTTCCTCATACAGGGCTGAATTAAACAAAGCTTTATGATCGGACAAATAGCCTCACATTTGATTCTAAAATATATAAAAATACAAAAGAGTTGATGGTCGACTCAGGTGTCTGGGTCCTTTGGCTGAGATGAATGAAATAAATGTTTCCAAAGACTTTATTATTAATTTATTTTGTGTAATTAAAAGTCATGAATAACTTTCCAAAACAAGCTGAAATCATCAGCCCTCTTCCACCGTGCACGATAGCTGCTATGTCATGTTGTCCATGATATGCTGGGTTTGTTTCCATCTCTTTCTGCCCACACTCTCATTAACTTTAACATTGTTATCTGAGGCCTGCAGAGTCTGGATGCAGCTCTACGGTTGTGTTTGTTGTTTCTCTGAGCATTGCACTGAGCATTGCACAGTCTGACCTTGGTAAGCTTTATGGAACATGCTTTCCTGCGATGATTTGCAACTTCATTTCAATCTTTTTGACTGCAGAATGATGGATCCCATTTTTTTGAAAATGGCTTCATAGACCTTTAGACTGATGCAGCAACAAACTGGTAAAACTCCAATCTGCTGATAATAATCTAATCAAGTACATTTTATTAGCAGCATTTACCTTTGAAATACCCTCATGATATTGAAACAGTAATGGTAGTGTTTGGGCTTTGTTTTTGTTAGTAAGTAAATAATGTCTCTCTGTAGTGTGTTATTCATCGAAGGTTTTATTTACCTAGTGTTCTGGCCTGATAATGACCAAAGGATATTTTCATTCATCCATGTATTTAAGTTGTATTTTGTCCTGATAAATAAAACCTAAGGTTCTGAAAAACAGTGGCCTGGTCATTGTTGCCACAGCACTTTTAGTGGACACTCTTTGCTGAAACTATTGTAAAGGAAAACATAAAATGTCGTGCAACGTTCCAGATAAAAGTGTTTCTTTCACAGCTCCAATGCTGAGATACTGAGAGTGTAAACAGGGCAAATCCTTGTCAGACACACCCAGAGCTTTCTGAGGGCTGACAGGCTAATTGATCGTCCTTAAATGTCATCTCTATCCTCTGGGAACAAATCAGCAAAAAGAGTGGGGAGAGAAAAGGCGAGAAGGCTATTAACAAAAAAGCTATTTACTTTAACCCCTGGAGCCTTTAATGATGTCAAACAACTTAGATTAAAAATGTTTTACAGTGCAAAGAATGGCTTATACACGTGGACATGATTTCCCAAAGCAAACATGGCGGGTATTGTTGTTGACAGCAAATCCATATAAAATAGAAGAGTGCACATTCTCTACCACCAACAACATTTTACCCAGGCTGCCCTTTGCCTTCTCGCCTACCCTAAAGGTGTTACTGATCTCACCTTTCTTTTTGATCCATCTTACCAACTTTTACTAACACACTTTGACTTTCTTTTAGGTTTGTTTTCTGTGATTTAG
>JBBBVT010000018.1:21163093-21179603 GCA_037177035.1 Craterocephalus eyresii | reverse complement strand
CAAACTTGTAAAACAAGCTGGCAGGCCCTGCCACTGTAAACAATGAAAATATAACTTTCACGCATACAGTTGTACAGTTGAGGGAAGGCAATGCCGGCAAAATATTTCCAGCTAAGAAAATCTCTATTTTCAAAAAATTTAATCCTCATTAATAGCAAATTCGATTTATCGATAAAATCGATTTATTGCCCAGCCCTACTATCAACTAATGTAGAAGTCATTGAGCACAGCAGCGCTTTACATCAGACTAACAGACTACTAATGATCTAAACTGTATTTTCATGAGCAACCGCATATATATCTAACAAAGCTGTTAGAAGAAATAGGAGTTGAATAAAATGTGCAATCAATGTAGAAACTATAATGGGTAGAGGCAACTAAAGGGTATGTGCTAATACTGTGCAAATAATGGTTAAATGGTGTTCAGGGGAAGACACAACTGTCTTTAGTACGTTTTTGTTTTTTGTTTTTTAGAAAAATCTGTGTACTGGAATTTCATGTGTTAAACCAAAATGGTGTCCCGTCGATGATAGACATTTAAGAAATACCCATATGCTCTGCTTTCATTCTGCAATGAAACAGTTTGAAAAGGACTTATCCCACGAGAGATATGTGGAATAAGCTGGGATGGATGCAGGGCTCTAAACTGGCAAAATGTACGAATCATTCTGTTTATTCATTTGTTTTTCTTTGTATCTAAAAGTATGCAGACAAAGTGTTCGCTACTCTTTCCTTTTTTAAAAGATGGGGCTTCCTTCAAAATGTTATCTCTGTGAAAACTCTGAGCAGATATGGGGCTGAGCATATATTATTCTAACTTTCCTAATTACTATTTCTGATCTGTAAAATCACTAACTTTAACAACCCAACATGAGAAATGTCCAGGCAACAACCAAAAGCAGCCCTGCCTGCTATTATTCATGCAGGTCATGATCAGTTTATTTAACTATCACATGTTAAAACAACTGTTTTGCCCTCATGTTAAGGGATTCATTAATCCTGCAACTTTTTGAATCTGCCCACTGTTTCCCTCAGATGAAACAAATCTTTGCAAAACCCTTTGCTTTTATGAGATCACATGCTAATTATGGACAAGCCAAAAATTTGTGTCATTAATTTCAAATTTCCAGTTAGTTGCCAAGATTGTCCAATAAAAACAGAAACAAATCTCTTTGCTTCAGCAGCTCCAGGAAATGTAGATTTTATTAGAAATTAACCCAGAATCACTACATGAACAAATTATAATAAAATTAATTAGTTGTGATTTTCACATCAGTAACAATATCAATAATGGCTGTATTCCCATAAATCAGTAATAGGAAGAAATGGCTTTATATGAAAACACCTGATATTATGCTGCCATGGTAACAGCAGCTTTCAGCCAACAGTGACTTTGAATACTAAAAAAAAAAATCATTTGCAGGCAGTAAGATGTGTTTTCTCCTTTTTTTATGGGAGGTGGGGCTAATGCTGCCAACGCTGGGACACTTTGTCTGCAGATCGAGTCTTGATAGATTAACGTGTTACAAATTCTGTGCAATGTGTGTGTATGTATGGTGTAAATGTGTGACACAAAGTATATTTTCTATATTCTGCTGTGACCATGTGGATCACTGTAGCTAAAAGAAGCTATTTTCACCCATGCTGCCCACTTATTATGTATTCGCTGTATTTATTTTTTTGGCTACACTGAAAGAATATTTGACTTGACAAATTATTATGAGGGAGATTAAATATTTTAAAGAGATATATGAAAGTTTATTGACATTTATCAGATGACGTGACGAGGTTTGTTAAGATGAATTATTCTTACAGTGAGAGGTTGGATTCATGGCTTTGATGTGTAATCCTGTATTTGTGGATGATCTTGATGTTCTGTGATTGAACTAAGGGAAGCGTTTCTTACACTCCTCTGACTGTGTTCAGTGTTTGTATTCATTCACTCCTGTAGAGGTCCAGCTTTCAGTCCTTGGCTACACTGTTTCAGTACTTTTTAAGAAAGCTTAAAAAATGCACTGCATGTTAGAAAAGATAATTAAGATTGATGTGTTTCTTTCTGTTCTGTGATGGCAAAGCGACTTTTCTTTCTTAAAGTTGGTAAAACTGCCTATGTGAAAGTAAATCAGGGATATGATAATACACCACCAGTCTTGTTGCTCAATAGTATTCAGTATGTCGCCATTTTGACTATTCAGATCGAAGAAATGAATAGATAATTCAAGAGTTAAGGCGAAACATTAATGTGGTTACACCCTGAAAGACATTCTTTTGTAAATATGTATTTTTTAACAGATTTATATGTTAACTTGCGCGGCCGTACGTGTGACTAACACCGCTGTCTGTGCTCTTTCACCATCACCTCATGTCTGCTTTGTCGCCCATCCGCAGCCGTGCCTGGTCAGAATGCACTCAGTCATTTAAATTTGAGTTTTGGCAGCTATGGTAACCATCTATAAATGAAAAACATCTTGATCATTATGACATTTGCTCCCGCTGCCACGCTTTAAGCATAGGGATTTTTGCCTGGCATCATTAAATTTCACTTAGGTTTAACTCAAGTCACCTTTTCATGGTCAGACCTACTGTGACTTAAATCAGCAGCTCTGGATTTGACAGTGCTCCATAACTCCAAGAGAAATACCTCAATAACACTTTGGCTGCTGCGACTTTGTTGTGTTTGTGTCTGGTCCTGACTTGTGTGGTATTCCGGGGTAAATGTTCATGTATCGCAGGCTTTTGTCGGCTCTTTGTGCCTCTGTAAATCACGCGTTTATTCTGTATGTTTGTGAGAACGCTCCCATCTGCTTCTGTATGGTAGATGTGTCAGGGGTCATTCCTCCCGTCACTCAGAGTGAAATATCAACATCTACGTATATCCACAAGTACTCTGCAAATTGTTATGGATGCACTGATCCGCTTTGTGGTTCTGATACCGATAGTTGCCGATACCAAACTTGTTTATGTGAATTATTCTGACTATAATTATTATTGCTGTTATAATTGTGTAGGCTACAGTTTCATTAGGCTGTACTTAACCACACATCCTTTCTTAGTAAACTTGCCAAAACCAAGAACCAATATCCATCCATTTTCTTTAATTCATCCTTCTTTGTCACTTAATCCAACTCAGGGTTGGAGGAAGTATCAATATAAGTATTAATGATTTATGTTGCGGATCTAGGACTGCACGGTGGTGAAGTGCTTAGCACTGCGGCCTCATAGTGAGAAGGCCACGGGTTCGAGTCCCAAGTTGGTCAGGAGCCTGAGTGGGCGTCTGATTCTGGCTGAGGAGGGGTTTGACACTGTGTGGAGTGTGCATGTTCTCCCCGTGTATGCGTGGGTTCTCACCGGGTGCTCCAGCTTCCTCCCACTGTCCAAAGACATGCATGTGGGCACTTTATATTCTCTGTGTGTGAATGTCTGTCTCTCCCTGCAACGGACTGGCGTCCTGAACCCCACCTCTCGCCCCCTGACAGCTGGGATAGCAAACCTGCGACCCAATTGGATTAAGCGGTTCAGAAAATGGCTGGATGGGTTACAGAAGAAGAAGAATTGAGAATCTAAGAATTTAACAAGTTTGATTTATCCTGTCAAACTTGTATTTGGTGTAATATTGGAACACTTTTATGAGTATACATAACCTGATACGTATATTGATAACGGTTTTGGTGCATCCATACAATTTGTACAATTTGTACAAATAAATTATGAATTGTGGTGATGCAGCACAGCAACTGGAGTGATTTCAGACACGTAACAGCCATCATATTTTTGCTTTGTCTTTCACTGGTGGTCAAAAACTAGAATATGTCTCAATTGAATTATTATATATGAGATGTTTTAGGGTTTTTTCAGTGGGTCAGTATAGCAGAGCAGGTGATTCTGTGTGAATATCAAAGCTTTTTAACATTTCTCTGTGCCACACAAGTGATACTGTTTCTGTTTGTACTGTAAAAACCAGATACTGTTAAATAAAACTGTCATCATATTACTAGAAGCGTTGTGAATGTATTTATTATCCCACAAATGGGAAAAAGAAACAAGTTCTAAGGTTTTATGTAAAAGGGTGTCATTAAATTATTAAAACATGACATGTTGCACTATATTACAACATTTATTTTACAAAAAATTAAGTAAAAATGCAGAAGAAGGATATTTAAAACTAAGCCCACCATTACTAGTTGTTGCTAATTAAATGCATTTGATTAATTACCCATAGGCAGAAGATTTGTCACTTTGCCTCGGTGGAAGATTCAGGAGTGCCAAGGAGGAAAGACATCAGCAATTATTTCAGAGAAACAACAAAACTGAAGGAAAAAACTAATTGAAGCCCCTCCATTCAAGAGGAAAACATTCAAGGCAGCTGCCAATCTTCCCAAGAGTGGACACTGTAGTGAGTAGTATCCAAGATCAGATGGTGCAATGTTCAGAAGAACTGGGAAAAATCCAAGAGCTACATCTAAAACTCTACACACCTTAGTTAGCATGTTCATTGTTAAAGGATACGTTCATTTTTTTCCAACTGGACCTATTTTCTAGCATGAAATATGATCATTTACTCGCCCAGACAGTTTGGGTGTGACTGTTCATCACTGACAGCTGTAGAACTTATTCAGGGGGCAGGTCTGTTGTTGAGGTTTTCTGATCGTTATAAGACCCTGCATTAATAAGACTGATTTTAATTATACTATATTGATGGTGTTATAGATCAGTGTGTGCTCAGTTCAGACAAGAGTACCATTACTTCCAGTGATGCTAACCCTTTTCACAACCAAATTATAGCTAAATTAAATAACAGTGATATATTTGCCAGATTAAAAAATTTAAATATATTTCATGTCATAACAAAGTTGTAATAAAGGATTTATTTATTTGTGATGTTTGTTTATTTTTCATTGTGGAAAATAGGCCTATAGATATATTTTACAACTCGTTTTTAAAAAAAATCCTAATATTGACCATCTCGATATTGACTGATAAAAAGTCAAATATAATATATCAGCTTAAACTTGACCTGTTTTGTACCTACTTATCTTTATAAAACCTAACTTTTCTTTTTTTAATTTCCCACAAATAAGGCAAGGAATTTTAGATTAAACCATTTCTTAACCATCCTGTTAATTATGAAAATACTAGTAATATTGTGCAAGTAAATATTTTTGATATGCTCAAGACATTTTATGTGACTCATGTCTTTACATTTAGTCAACAAAACTAATCCCATCAGCTTCATGTTACTGTAGAGCTGCTGCTAGTGGTTGTGTTGATGAACAGCTTAATGGGTTGCGTCCCCCCCAAAATTGCCAAATCTGGGCTAGAAGCTTAAACAAGAGTAAATGGCAGAATAAGATTGGCATTGGCACAGAAGTTTGACAAGTTTTCTTTTACGGTTGCAACCCACAAACCCACAAATACATTTATAAAGGTGGAACCATTTAAAAGGGACATAAACTTTCCAAAGATATTTATTGTCATAACAAACAAACAAACAAACAAAAACAGAAATGTCCTTATTTCTTGTACTAATTTTGTATATATACATCTCATTGAAAAATCCTCCCCTGACCCCAGTAGGGGTTCGACTCCATGGGGGGTCTTTTAGGGGTGGGGTATCCCCCCCTCGCACCGTCCTGCTCCGTCATCCTGTGGCGCCGGAAAGGGCCGAACAGCGGAAAAAGGAGGCGTTGCCCTGCAAACAACGCACATCAGCTGCAAATTTATGCACAGCAGTGAAATCCGTGCTGCTGCTGGTGGCGGTGCTGCTGTCCGTCCGTCCGTCCGTCCGTCCTGCAGAGGAGAATAAGAAAGGAGGCTGCGTCGGACGAAGAGCGCGCGGGGAGGCCGCCGAGTCGCTCTGCTGCGGGCCGCCGGTGCAGGAGGAGGCTGCGAAACCCGGAGCGGTGACGGTAAGCACGGACCGAGAGACCCCGTTCACGAGCCAGACAGCAGCAGCAGCGGAGGCTAGCGGGATGCTAGGAGGAGTAGCCTCCGGTGGATCCAGTGTCAACTGGTCTGAAACATGGACGGCAGCTAGCTAACGTTAGCTCTGTGCAAGCTTCTCAGGTGATTGTTGCAGCTGAAAGAGGTTTTTATTTTATGAAGCTGGGGCGAAGAAGGCTGGCGCTGCTGGGACAGGATGGTGAGAGAGGAGGAAGAGGAGGAGGAAGAGTTCTAATGATGCTGCAGTGATAAAAATGGATTGTGAACACCTGATCTAAACAAGTGTGGATATGAAAATGAGCTGTTTTGGTGATGCATTTCGATACGTGAAGATTATTTTTCTGCAGCATAAATTTAATCACCAGGTCCTTTTCCTCTTTCTTGATTTTATTTTTCTTTGCATTTTTTATTGTACAATGATTAATCATATTATGCATAGTTTCTTTTTTTAAAAATATGGTAAATTTAGGGGTTTTGCACGTGTGTTAGTGGTCAGTCTGCATCAGTTTATATAGGAAATGTATGTATTTCCAAAAAAAGCTTCTCATGTGAAGTTGTGCAGTTTGAAGCACAGAATTAGCAAAGTTTCAACTACAGTTTGGGATTAATTCAACGCCGCATTAATAGATTCAAAAAAATTTTTCTTACCTGCACCCAGTCTGTTTTTTATTTCACCCTCTAAAATGTGAAGACGTCGTTTGGAGGTGATAGGTAGCTGAATATTTGGGGGTTTCTGGCTGAGTTTGAAGATCTCCACACTCCTGGTAGTGAAATATGAGTATTTTGCACTGTGATGTTTGTTTGTGTTTCCATTTGTACAAAATTAAACATCAAGAACAGGGAAATAATTAATGTAAATTCTCCATTTTGAGCATGCTGAATAGAACTTGTATTGTATTTCAAAGTAAGTAATGCCATTCCTCTGCTTGCTCATCAGCATAGCATCTATCTCAGTTGTTTGTAAAATTGTAAATGTAGTGATGCTCCGCTGACTAATGCTCGGATCAAAAGACATTTTAAACTTAAAGCTCAAGGCGTTGAAGACTTCACTTTGTATGTTTTTCACCAGAGCTGCATCAGTCAGCGTTGATCTCATCTGTTGAGTAAAATATGGACTCAGCGTCGCGACTCTGAGGAATGATGTTTGTCAGAGTCAAAGACGGCTGTTTGTCTTCATCAGCTGGGCTCTTGCAGAGAGAAAGTCACGCTTCGCTCTGTGTTTGACTGACAGCTGGCTCGTCTGTCTCCTGTGCAGCCATGGAGACGGATGGAGAGCAAAACCAGCAGGGAGCCTCGACCAATGGGAGCGCCGCGTCTGGGACGAGCACCCGTCCATCGCCAATGAATTCCATGTCTCTGTACGAAAGACAAGCGGTGCAGGTAGGGGTTTTCTTTCACTTTTTAGCTGAAAATGTAGCCGTTTTGTCTGACGTGTCCTCAGATGGTTGTTGGAGGGTTGAGACTTGATCTTTGAGATGCATTAGGTCAATAAATATCCTTTACAACGATGATTCATTTACACTATATCTGCCCACAATGAGGCGAAATTTATGAATTAACTCAAAGAATCACATGTTAAACAAACAAAATGAATAAAATTGCTTGCTTTGATGTTTTTTGACTGTGATATGTTTAGCATTTGTTGGCTTCTGTATTTATTTGTTGTGTTTCACTTTGTGGTCCAACCCATCTGAAACTGCACTCCGATGATGATCCTACGAAAACAATCATTCCCAAAGTCCAGATCAGAAGACAGTTTTTAATGTCGGTTTGGACTCAGATGATTGTACAGATTTCATGTTGGCCTTTATCCCTCAGTAATGGTTTCTGTGCAGCTATGCAATGAGGTGCAGTTAGCTGGTCAGTTGCATGCTTTCATTTCCAGCTGGGGCTACATTAGACACTCATGTCATGAAGTAACCAATAACTTGGTTTTCTTTACTTATTACTTATAACAAAAAATAGATACTGCAGTTGAGGTCCAACTTTTTAGAAAAAAACTAATCTGTGAGCCCAGCCAGGCTAGTCTGCATGTGACAGGCATTGTTCTTTTCATTGCAAGCTACCCTACTAAGTTTTTATAGTAGTAACGGCCTCGGTTCTAACTTCATACCTTCTCCTTTTTGCCGTGTGTGTCTGTGTCTTTTACAGTCTGTCAAGGCTCGCTTTCCTCTTTCTTTGCTTCAAACTGTGCTTCTCTTTCACCTCAGCTGATGATGGTCCGGCGGTGAGGGACGTAAATCCAGCTCGCGAGTTATTATTGTTGGACGAAAAGTAGGCTGCGCACCTGGGGGTTTCGGAAGCATATGTACAGGTCTAGACTTTAAAATTAGACTCCGGGGAGCTTTGGAGGCTGTTTGCTAGTCTCAAATTTATGTAGTACGCTTCGTAAATGACTTACAATGGGTCTTTGAGAAAGCAGCAGTTTAAGCAGACCTGAAATAAGGTCGGCCGCGCCTTATTGTTACCGGTGGTTCAGCTATTTATTCATATTTTTATTCCCAAGATCGACATTTGGCTGCAGCCTGTTTGTGCATATGAGAGGGAGGGAGAAGAAGACTTATTTGTGTTGGTAGTTGTGATTCATGAGTGAGCTGGTGGACAGAAAGTGATGAAGACTGGCTGAATCAGGGAGGTGCAGAAAGAGATTGAGTCTTGCAGGTTTGATGGAGGCTGGGTGTTATTTTCCCAGGCTTTTGTCACCCTGCACAGCCATCTGTCTCTGTCACCCGGCACATACTAATCCAACCCGCAGCGCTCGCTTTCATCCCTCAACTTATTACGGCGCGAGCCCCGGCTCATACATCAGGCAGCTGGCAGGAAGCTGCTACAGCATCCCGCCCTCCCTGCTCTGCCCTGCCCTCATTTCTCTCAATCTACTCCATTATTTTCCCCTTAAAGTCCTCCTGCTTTCCTTTTTTTGTCTTTGATTGTGTTCTTCTCGTTCTATCATATCCCCACTTTAATCCCTCCTTTCAACTGCTTACAGTGTTCAGTTTACATGTTTGTTTTTTTTCTCCTGCCTCCAGGCCCTGCAGGCATTGCAGAGACAGCCGAATGCAGCTCAGTACTTCCAGCAGCTGATGCTTCAGCAGCAGATCAACAGCGCCCAGCTGCAGAATCTGGCCGCCGTGCAGCAAGTAAAGGTGTGTGCGGCTGCTTCAGAAGTGCATAAGAACCGTGTTGACGTGGTTTTTTTGAAAGAGCGGCGAAGTAAATCACAGGGCAAAACAAAGCCGGCTGCAGCCAGCGCACATGATGAACTGCGATGGAAACCACAAGGAAAAGACGGGGAAGCAGCAGAGAGCTTGATGAGCTGAAATGTTGGAAAAAAACGGCGGTTCAGCGACCAAAACAAAGAGCCACGACTCGCTTCAACCACATGACAGCTTCTGTAAACACTTTGTTTGAATTTGACTGTAGCCTGAAATGTTTCCTCTCTCATTTCTCCTCTTCCTCCTCCTCTTTTTTCTTTTTCCTTCCAGGCTACTCTGGCTGCCAGTCGTCAGTCCAGCCCCTCCAGCAGCAGCTCTTCTCAGACCACCAGCACCACAGCTGTATGCTCTGTTGTTTACAGTTGACTTAAACATTTTTCTCCCAGTTCAGCATCTTTTCAAGCAGAAACACAAATTCTCCTCCTCCTTTAGGCCAGCGTGACGTCTGGGTCTGGCTCTACGGCCAGCAGCCGGCCGATGGGCGCTTCCACCACATCCACAATCAGCCAGTCAGTGCTGCTGAGCGGGACGGCAGGAGGGCAGGGACAAATGTACCTAAGGGTGAGTTTCATCATGTAGGGGTTTCCATGCCGACCGTCAGCATCCGCCTCAGTTTCTGTGTGTTATAGTGAGAGCCCCGTTCATCTTACAGGTCAACCGCTCCCTTAGGACCCCTATTCCCTCTCAGCTCATCTTCATGCCAGGCAGCACGGCAACGGCTGCTGTGGCAACTGTTGCTCAGCAGCCACAGGCTCAACAACAACAGGAAGTGACTCCAGCTTCCTCTTCGGGCAACCAAGCAGATAATGAGCAGGTTTGCATACAGAATGGGTTGATGTTTGGAAGGGAGAGAACAGACGGATGGTTTCATGCCATTATTCCCCGTGTCCTTGTTTCTAGGCACAGAATCTGGCCATGCGCGGGGTGTCCAGCCCCAAAGGAGTAGGGGTGAAAACTGAAGCCCCAGAGAGGAATGACTCGGGTAGGAAAGAAGGAAAACAAACACTTACGTTTTGTCAGCTCTGGATTTTTTTGCAGGTTTTATTTTCCCAAAAACTATTCAGACCACCGAAGAAAAAAGTATAGAATTCTGAGAAAATGTGACTTTTCAGAAAAAAATCCTCCCTAAATTTGATTATTTATTTATTTTTAGTTTTCGGGGGAAACAAAGTCAGACTTCTGAAGTTAAAGTAAAAAGACTTTGACTTTTTTCACAGAATTCTGAGATTACAAAGGAAAAAAGTTTTTAAAGTCAGAATTCTGAATTTTGTCAGGGAAAAAAAATCCTATTTTTCTTTTTTTTTAAGTTTTTGGAAAAAGTCAGAATTCTCTTAATTTAAATTTTTTTTTTTCAGTTTTCTGAGAGAATGTCATTAAAGTCAGAATACTGCTGTTTTTCTGCAAATTCTTACTTTTTTCTTACTGGTTTTACGGTGACCTTCCTGACCTTTAAACCAGCTTAATATTTTTTCTTTGTCCAGCTCCCTACTCCCTGGTCCAGCCCTCCCACCAGTCAAACTCCCAATCCCCCACGAAACCAACCACCCATCCAACTCACATCAAAATCCCTTCATACCCCCAGCCGACCAACCTCAAAGCCCACCCTTCCTCTTCCTCCTGCGCCTCATCTTCCTCCTCATCTTCCACGTCCTCCATCCCTCTCTCCCAGCTCTTGCTTCACGGGACTCGAACCCTGACCACCGGGAACACAGCTCCCACAGCAGCGCACGCCCTTGTCCTAACATCCAACGCCGCATCTCAGCCTCACGGGTACCCGGTTGGCACGGCAACCATCAAACCGGGGGTTAATGCTCAGACTTTGGTGGTGCAGCCGTTACAGAAGACGTCGCTCGGCGCGGAGAAGTCGGGCCACGGGAACGGACCCATCCCCATCCAGCCTAAAACTCTGCAGGGGCTCCGCCTGCCTCTTCAGCTGCCTACTCGGAACCCTCCTCCCATCCTGCCGGCCCCCCCGCCCGTCAGCAGCTCCGCCCAGCCTCCGCACATCCCGGTTCAAATAGTGGGCGCCAGGCAGAGCACCCTGGGCGGCGCCCAGGCTCTCGCCCTCGCCCGGGGAAGCTGCAATCAGGACGGAGCCGCTGTCCTCACCAGCTCGTCCAGCCTGCTCACCATGGTGGCGTCTATCGCTTCCAGGGAGGGGGGGGTCGTGGGCAGAGGGGTTGGCCTGAAGACGCTTCATTCCCCCCAGGAGGCTCCTTCATTGGCCCAAGTGTCTCAAGTGCACCCGCAGGCCAATCAGAGCTCTGGGCAGAGTCAGAATGGACCTCTGGCTCCCAGCCCCGCCTCCTCTCTGCCCCCCGCTGTTTCCTCTCCTCCATCCATGCTGGCCCGCTCCTCCCTCTCCCTCCCCCTGCTTACTGAAGAGCAGAGGGCAGCATCAGGTGGTGTCACAACCAACGGAGACTCATCGGGAGATCAGACCCCACAGGTCAGCTGATTACTAATTACTAATTTGCATTTAACCTCCTCCTGGGACGCAGATTTTTCTGCCTCTTGTCTTGTACACCCAAAATGAATTAAGTATATTTTCACAACTACAGTGGCTGCATGAGTAATATTTAAACAAAAATGAGCTAAGAGCGAAAAATGCCAAAATCAAGAAATTAAACATAAACTAAAAACATGAGCATGGTGTAAGAGGATGAGAAAACAAGGAAGATTTAAACCTCTGGAAAGAGGAAATGGAAGACCATTCCAGTCATAAGGGGCCCTATACTGAAATGATTGTCAAACAACAACTTTAAGGATTCTGGGAGCAAAACGATTTGGGTGTGTGTCTGTGGAAGAGAATAAGATGTTGTATAGGGGACCAAAAATTCATTTAAATAAGAAGGACATGTAAAATGAAGACATTTAAAAAGAAACAGAAACCAGTGATAAAGTCGTCTGGATTTAGGTGAAAGCCAACTTAATGAGTTATACATAAAACAATGATGTGTATGAAATTCAATAAAACATTGATAGGCTGCAGAAGTGTTTCAGTTGTGACCATATATATAATATCTGCATAATCAATTATTAGTAATATTAATTGTAAAACTAATATCTTCCGAATTTGAAAAGAATAACTACCAATAGCACGGTACAGAAATCTTAAGCAACCCAGGCTTTTCTCAACCATGTTATTATTATGGGATTTAAATAATAGTTCAGGGTTTAGCCAAAGACCAAGGTATCTAAATGATTCAACCTTCGCAAGGCAAGAACCATCAAACATTTTTATAGATAAAACCGAGGTAAGTGGCTGATTATGTCGAGTACCAAACATCACGCAACAGGACTTTTTCTCATCCATCTGTGAAGTATATTAAAGTCAGACTGTATGGAACTCTGTATAACACTAAGATCAGCATTAGAGCTGTAGATAACAGTGGTATCAGCATATAAATGAACAGATGAGTCTTTGCAAATCCGGGGAAGATCATTAATGAAAATAGAGAAGAGAAGAGGACCCAAAGTTGACCCTTGTGGGATACCATTTTCATTGAGAGAGTAGCTAGACTCCGAACCCTAAAAAACAACATACTAACGTCTATTATGAAGATGTGCATTAAATCAAAAAAGAACATCTTGACTAAGACCAAGATCCACATCCACAGAATTGCTATGGGTTAGAATTTTGTGTTGCTGTGGTTTTGTGATGTTGCATGTAAGGATCAGTGCTCTCTAGCGTGTGCTAGAGCCTAACCAATATGGAATTCATGGGCCTGATATATCGTCTGATATGTAATATAATCAGCCTATATATGAAACTCACATTCAATTCTATTCTGATTCTTGGAGTAATGATTCGATTCGGTATTGATTCTCGATTCAAACCAATCTTAATTACCATTCAATCCTCTTTTAGTAACAAAATGTGCTAACAAACTCTGTTCCTCTATAAGGCAGAAATAGCTCTGAGGAATTGTCTCATTAGTAAGAAAACTGATCATTTTATCATTTTATCATTTTAACTATTCAAACTTGTCTAACATGGCAAAGTTTAACATGTCTTTGTCACTTAGCGGCAGCTTTGAAGTCAAGCTAATCATTTCTAGCCTTTTAAAAAATCGATTCTTGGAAATTTTGAAATGATTCTGAATCTTGATAAACAAGAATCTCGAGTCCGATAAAAAAATATTTTTTTGACCACCCCTAATGTATACACACAGGATACATATTCTACTTGCTTATAATAGGGCTGGGCAATGTATCTAAATTTTCAAACATATCGAGACTATGTCACGAGATATAAAATGAGGGAATATCGTTTATATCGAGTTTGTTTGCTTTGAGTCAAAATTACCTTTTCTTTTGCATTTTGGACAAATGTATTTTTGTTTTGATCATTGAAAAGTATTTTTCATTATTTTGATACACAGCTACTTTAATTTCAATCAACTATTTTAGTGCACATGTGCTGTTGATCCATAATGAAAGTGCATTTAGCACTCAAGGTTGTAAATTAGAATGGTCTCATTGGTTAATTTACAAAGTTAAACATATCCATATAAATATCGTATATCGTAATTTAGGAAAAAATGATCTAGATTTGAAATTTTGTTTATATCGCCCAGCCCTAGTATGTACAAAGATCTGTACTGCATGCATCTCATGCTGCCCCGCTGTGGAGAAGAAGAAGGTCATTGGGTTCTAATTTCTTTTCATTTCTTTGAAACTGAAGGGAAAGCCGATGACCGGCTCTCTGAAAAGAAAATCTGACTCCAATCCAGTAAACGATGAAAATGGCCCGTCTCCACCACGACTCCAGCAAATCAGAGACCATGCCTCAACATCCCCAACAAATCCCACAAGAGCAGGTGACGACACAGTAACGCATCTCTGCAGCTTATTCAGCAGCCTGGTGGATACTGATGTTTAAACTCCTCCTCCTTCCCGCCTCTCCAGGCTCTGGTTCTCCTCCAGCCTCTTCATCTCCTGCTCCTGAGCTCTCGGTGTCCCGCGGGGCCTGCAATCAGGGGGAGAGAGCTCCTCCACCTCAGGCTGTGGTCAAACCACAAGTTCTCACCCACCTCATCGAGGGCTTCGTCATCCAGGAAGGGGCGGAGCCGTTCCCGGTGCGTACACCGAGTATTTATGTTCGGATGTCCGTCTCTGTACACACGGTACCGGTAACTTCCATTTGCGTCTGCTTTGTGTTTGGCTGACAGATGTGTGGGACAGTAAAAGACTCGGCCGGTGAGGATTTGACTAATGACAGTCCAGACACTAACCAATCGGAAATTGTTACCACGGCAACAGGTACCAACCTAACTACTCTGGAAAGCTGTGTTGACTTCTTGACATGTTTGAGGAGGAAAAAAAAAATCTAAATAACGATAATTTCCACAGATCCCAGGAACAATCACAGAGCAGGGTTTTTACATTCATCGCAGTTCACCGGTCCACATACAGCCTTTTACGGCAACATATACTGCAGCCTGTTCTCTGTTATGGAGTTGTTATGGATTAATCCCAAATTATCGGCTACAAGACAGACGCGTCGGCTGATCGGCAGCAGGATACGTTGATCAATCTATACGCCTGAAATGATGAATAACAAGATGGATGTTTTGAAGTAGAAATAATCACATAAATCTTGAATTATTATGAATAGGCCTCTGCAGTTGTTTTAGTTCTTAAAAAGTTAGAAATGTACTTTTGTGGCTCCACTGTGTCAGAATCCTCCCTGTTTCTCACAGCAGAGAGCAGTGCACAGAGTTTTAACCAGCATATGGGCTGGATATCCTGCTCAGATCAGTGGTTTAAGTGACATATAAACCCACCGGTCGATACAAGCACCAGAATATATTGATGCCATACAATATGAATGAAGCTTCTTATTTATGCCTGCTTCCAGGCAGTGCATCAAGGACTGTTTTATCATATGGCACATTTATCTTGTCAACAGTTAATTACTTTGTAAACTGACAGTTTGTGGCTTTTTTAAGTGATCTCTTTTCTTCTTACAAATATATTACGCTCCATTAAAGATGCAAACTCCTTCCTCTTCATTCGTCATCCTAGCTTATTGGCCAACAGAGAGAGATGGTGAATATTATGAACCCACAGACTTAATAATACTAAACACAGCCTGAATTCTAATGAATATAACATCCATTAGAGGAGATATTATAACTTATAGATTAAAGGCTGAAGTGTATATAACATGAACATGCATGTTCTAGTTAATTAACATATGACGGAGAGCAGATTTTAAATATCTTTATTATTTGTCGATTGCCCATCCTTTCTTTTTTTTTTTAGCAACCTGATGACAGAAAAATCTCTGATTAGCTAAAAGTTAAGGCTGTTATCAAGTTTAAATTTGCACTTCCAGCTAAATGTTTTGCAGGAATTATCAAGTTAAGTTGCCAAATACAATTACCGTCCCATGGACATGAAGCAGAGGATTTTATGTTGTGCAAAAAGTTGATCCATGATTGACCCATGTCTGTTAGAGCCGGGTCACAAGAGCACTAAGAGGTTATAATTACAGCCTCTGAGCTGGGAATTTTCCCACCTCCGAGTGTAGCTGTGACCATCATAAAATATCACACGAGCCTCTTTTTCCTCTGAGTCTTTGAAGACTCCGTTACAGTCGGTGTGTCACATTCCGAGGAAATATAATAGAGTACATTGTTTTCTGTAGAAATAAGTAGAAATAATGTATTTACCATCTGCTTTCTTCATTTTTTCTCTCATCCCCTCAGTCCTGAAGTGTGAGTACTGCAAAAACTTTGCGCCTGCCAGCCAGTTCAGAGGCACCAAAAGGTTCTGCTCCATGTCTTGTGCCAAGAGGTACTTCAGAACGCATGAAATAAATGATATACAATGGAGGCCATTGTAGAATCCAACTAATGTAGCCCGAACTGCTGCAGATTTTACAAAACTTACTGGTCTTTAATTATTTCTGATGATGCAACAACTAGGGCTGGGACGATATGCTTTCCTACCGATTCAATTCTTTTACGATTGATTTCCTTTTGGGGTGCCAGTTCGATTTAAATTGCAAATCCTGCGATTCTTTGACATTGCCATATCTTTAGTTTGCCGTTTTTTAATCCTGCATGTGTGAAAAACTTAATCAGCAATTTTTTGGATAAAAAATTCTATTAAAAATTTGTGAAACTAAAAATTGCAATATTTATTTGGATCAGTTTTTCAACGGATTCACATAGATATTAGGGGTGGGAATCACTGGTTTGATCACGATACGATATTATATCGATGTAGTGATACAGCGATTCGAGGTTTGGCGATATCTCAAATTCGGTCACGATACGATTTCGATTCGATTTGATCTAGGATCCTCCGATCGATATGAAACGATATAAAGCAATATAATGAGT
>JBBBVT010000018.1:21142492-21153375 GCA_037177035.1 Craterocephalus eyresii | reverse complement strand
ACGATCACTTTATGGCACAACAGGTGGTATAAAACGGATTTAGTTGAGGTGAAGCTAGTGAAATCATAGTTGAACAGCTTCATGCGCAGCAATTATAAAATTGTTCATTAATAAAATTTTGTAAATCAGTTCAAACTTTACTTATAAAAGCGTTTTCATGTCAAGAAGCAACACAAAGTGCATTACATAACAAAAAGCACTTTGTGCATATTAAATTTAAACAATATTAAAATTAAATATAAAAAAATATTCTAGTTTCCCTTTCACGCACAAAGGCAAGGTGTGTAACATTTGCTCCCTGACTGCATGTCTGATTATATTAAAGGGGGAAAAAAAACCTTCATTTTTCATGAAAATAAATTTTGCTGCTGTTCTTACAGTGAGGTGGAGCAGGTGCCTGGCCGTTTGAGGAACTTTCCCCTTTGGAGATACTGCAGAAGTGCAGTTGCCATAATTGAAGCAAAAGGTGGGTCACCTGTGCATAACAGGAAAATATATGTTAGATAGTAACCCTAATTCCTTGATAATTCCCATTTGTTTCCCATATATGAAGTGGTCCTTCTTCCGTAGGATATCAAGGAGTAGTAGCCATTCAAATGGCCTCCTGCACCACAATATGAGGACCGGATGACTACTCCACCTTAATATCCAACAGATAAATACCACCTATCCCTGTAAAACAGGAGGATAGGCTCCAGGGGAAGAATTTGGATTTGTTCCTAACTTTTAAAGCAAGTTCTTATTTTTTTTTTTTACCAGAAGAAACTTCAACTTTGCAATTTTTGTGGTACAATTTGGGATTCATAGAATAAACAACTTTTGAGGGCCAATATTTATAGTACTTGAAGAATACTCACCCAGTGTGACCATTTCATAGAGGAGGATACCGAAGGACCATCTGTCAGAAAGCAAGAGATGGACATTAAGCCAGTAACCAGTATTTTTATATGAAGCCATTTCCATGGGATGTTTGATGTTTTAACAGTGAACTCACATATCAGCACTCTGACTGACGGGCCTCCCGGCCAGCATTTCCGGTGCCTGCCACTTCCTCAGTTCCATATCCTCCACTGCCCCCGGTGACCCCACCTGTGTTCTCCTGCGGTAGACTGAGCCCAATCCCCAGAGCTTAGCTGTCAAATCTTCACCAACCAGAATGCTGCGAGCTCCCATGTTTCCATGGATGCAGCCCTTACTGTGCAGGAACTCCTACAAGTAAATCAGAAAGAAAATGTAAAAGGAGGGATAGGTATTTTGCGAGCTGGCTGCGGAATTGTGTGAAAAATACTTCAGCTAGACATGCATTAGGATATATAATGACTTAACATGAATAGCAAAGATATCAGGGAGAAGCTGGAGATGGACACAAGTTAATGAGAAACCTTCCCACCAAATAAAGATTTGTAAATAATAGAAGTAAGCACAGAATAACCTTTTACAATATGATTCCTTTAAACTGTTAAAAAGCCAGAAAACAGTTGAACTAACCAGAGCAGAAGCTACTTGTCCCGCCATGGTGAAGATCCTCTTCTCTGTCATCTCGTAACTGGAGCTATCCTTCAGTAAAAGACAGGTACAAATGTTTCTTTTTACAAGCTTTCAGATGATTATTTTCTTCTAAAAACAATCCTGAAATTCTGCTTTTGTGTCCTACAGCATGAATAATCCCTTCTAAAAACAGGTTATAGGTAACATAACGTAACAGCTATGTTAACATAACAGCCAAATACTTGTCTGCATTTCCACAGGAATCCCAGCAGGTCTCTGTGTTTTAGCTCCTCCAGCACAATGATTAGTGGGGGCTGGACTGAAATGACCCCCAGCAGCAAAGGGATGAAGGGATGTGGCCCCAGCTCTGACAAGAAGGAAGCAAACCCAAAAAAGTGCTGTTTCTCGCTGCTGCTTGCTGAATCTGGGGAGATTAAAGAAGACTGATTAAAAAACAGACCAGATATAAAAATGAAAGTTTCATAAAGCGGCAGATAAATCCCTGTTTCACAGTCACTGGTACACTATTACACATTTAGCCCAGTGAGACTTAAAGAAAACTGTTTTTCTCCAGGGCTTCTTTCTTAGATATACAGTATGTCAGTGGCTGTCATTAAGACTTGGTTGGTAGCAGCTTACCTTTCAGCACCCTCAGGATGACGTTCTTGTTGTCCATGCGACCTCGGTACAGGTTTACAGTGTCATTAGGCTTGACAGAGTATGACAGTGGCAGTGCTGTGACCTGAGCGAAGGCTCCATGATACCTCTCTGTGGACACCTGTGGTACTGCCGTCAGAGTTGGTTTGATATTTCTCTGCGTTTGTTGAACACTCATTGGAACTTCTTCATGTTCCAGTGGGTTAATCCCAGGAGGAGCTTATCAGAGAGAAAAACAGTTGGAAAAGAACATCTGTATAAATATATTTGCAAAAGTTTTAAAATAACACAATTATTTGCATGCTTGCTTACCATCTATGCCACGCAGGTGGTGTCTGTGGTTGTGTGTGTTACGTGTGTTAGTGCGTCTGTGTGTTGAGCTGTGGTAGGGTTGCGGTATAGTGACTTGCGTCCTCTCTCCCTTTTGGCAACACCTCAGTATGAGCAGGGGCAGTAAGGTGATCAGGGTGGCCAGGAGGAGCAGTGCAGGGACAATAATCAATTCCAGCTGATACTCCCGTGTTACTTGAAGAGAGAAACAGAATTCAGTGTTAAAACTTCAGATCCTGGGATTACAGAAATTTTTATGACGGTTGAGCAGATTTAGTTTCACAGGATGACTGTTGGCTGTTGAAAAGCTTGTGTCTCCTGATGACAGAATGTTCTGTCTTGACATTACTTCATCATTAATATTCACAGGTGTTGATGTGTTGTTACTGTATATAGCCAGACATTACTGTAATTTGGCCATGGCTGCCCACATATAAATCCAGCTATCAATATCCTCCCCAGTTATACATTGCTCATTTAGGCAAAATCTGGTTTCTTTTTTCCTTTTTAAACTTACATTTTTATCAACTTGTTAGTATAAAAAAGTAGAATACAGTATGGACATTCTTGTTCAAATATTGTCTTTCATTCCCACTTGTGCTTAGATTTTATACAGTTTGTATCAAACGTTATAATGAAAAGAGTTGTTGAAAAAAGAAAGCACAAGAGATTAAATTAAGGAGTAAGTGTCCACACTGCAGTATAGTTTTGTATACACAGACAGACAGACAGACAGATTCATTGAAAGGAGAAGCAGCATGTGTCACGTCACATTTTCAAACCTCATCTAGAATTTATTCTCCAAAAACAATTTAAATGTGACCTAAAAAATATCTGGAAACAGAGAATAGAAAAACCTCTAACCTTTTGAAATTTCCTGATGAAGAGAATCAGGATTATTGTATTTAAGTTTTCTTGTGAAACATCTAGTGAAGTTCTTCTAGATATTCTTGAAGTTCAGGTATCAGATAACATTTGTAAAACCTACAAAAAAGACTGAACTGATTTTACGCTTCAGAAGTTACTGACTTGTTTGGCCGTGGCCATTGCCACGTTGGAAATGAAGTTGTAGGCACAACACCAGTGTTTCCATCGTCTCCATAAAAACAAAGATCTTTTTATATGCTTTCCAGGTGGTTGATGATGACAAAACATATTACACAATGCACCAACCTATTATAATGATGGGGGAAACTCAGGTTGTGTATGTCTTCATCAGCTATGACTTGAATTGAACTGGTTTACAGAAATGTTCTTTTATTGGCTATATTTAAATTCAACCGTAACCAACTTGAATCAGTCTTGATAGATTATACTGTTTATCAAATGTATACACATAATTTTTGATTAATAAAACAACACAGCTCCTTGAATAGACACTCAAGTTCTTTTAAACTTAAAATTCTTAAGAAGCAGCTGTCTGACCAACATGGCAAATGACATGTTTCTGTGTGGCTTAAACGAAAGAATGACAAACAACACCAGCTGCCTTAAATGCTGGATGAAAAGGTCTAGATGGGCTTTATTATAAAAAGAATTTATTATTAACCTGTAGAAACACGGAACATCAGACTGCATTAAGACGTTTGTTAATGCATCTCAGATTTTTTTGTTAACGCTTCGCTCATTTTTTCTTTGTTGATGTATCATGAACATAATCTGTGGATATAAAGTGAATAAGTGGATCAGAGAACCAGGATGGGTCATATGTTGTCATCCAGATAATTAACAAAACCAAGGTTCTTTGTATTACTTTAATCTTCCAGCTGAGATGCTGAATCACATAAATAGTTGTGGTTTACATTTTCTGCATTTCTTACTGTATTTGTTCTATTCTCAGTGCTAATTGTCCGTAAGAACACAAAATATTTCTGTATGTCTGGATAGCTTTCTTTAAACGCTACACACCCTTCTAGTTGCACATTGTATTACTTAAACCTTGTAATTTATCAGGATTATGTCTGTCTTTTATGTTTGATATTGAAAAGATGTCACACCAAACACTTTCTCGTTGCTTTTCTAGGAAGGACAGGCATGTAAAGCCACTGGTGTGTAAAAGTTCTGGTTCTGGCACATTTCTAGGTGTGGTTAGAGCTTTGTGAAATAACATAACTCACTTCCTGTCATGCTCATTAAAGGCTTGGCTTGAACTTTGAAGAACGCTGTTCCTCAAAGTTTGAACCTGAGACGTGTAGCCCTGCCCTATTCATAAACAAAAATTTAGGTTGAATTAAATCAGCAACAGAATGAAAAGGCCGAACATCCCATCTTATCTCCAAAGGCTCTATACATGTGATTACTTGACATTATCTGTGTAAAAAACCTGGAGAAACAATTTCTATGGCTCCTCTGTTAAAATATTTAAGTGATGATTAAGTATAATTTTATTTTGGGTCTATTAGTTCTGTTTAATGTCTGACTTATGTTTGAGTGGAACACCTGATATGGGATCGAAGATCATTTTAAATAGGAGGTAAACAAAGACGAGAATTTTTACTACAGTAGAATAAAAAAAGAGCAAATCAAAACTCACAAGGTGATAGTTTATGAGAATATAACACATCTGTTTTCTGCTTGGATGATGGTAAGAAGTAATGAGGTTTGAAAAGATGTACAGTACACTCAAGAAAATATTTAGCAAAGTTTAAAATGTGACAATGCTAAAACAACTTCCCTGCAGTTTCAGTAAATCTTCCTCTGTGGTTGCACATTGCAGAGAGTGTCTGCACATGACCATGATGCGTTGATAACTGCACCATGTCCACCATTCAGTTTTTATTGTTCCGGTTTATGTATTTGATTGTATAGCAGTGTAACTACGTGGAGACATCTATGATGATGGTGACGAATGGAAACTGAGTAGGAAATAGAGCAAGAAAAATGTAAACAATGCGTCCAACTGTGAACCAGTTCTCTAATGGGACTGGTTTGGAAGCTGTTGCACCTTTTCTGATGTGCTGTTCAAATGATGCCGAATATTATCCAACAATACATGAGTTCAGCTCTGCTGCTGAACATAATGAGCAAATTGAGTTCCCCCACTGTAAAAGGTTTCAATACCTTTGTTGGATATTTCTAACACAAGTTAACACAGGCTGATATCTTGGAATATTTCAGGTTGACTGAGAAAGAATAGGACATTTGCTTAGGAAACATGTAATGAGAGGCAGAATAGGAGCTGTAAAGGGAAAGGAAAGGAAATTATAAATAAAAATTAGATGAGTAGATATTGTGTCCTTACTGCAGAGTTTGTCGTCTGGTTCACACAGACTATCGGAGGTGGAGTTGGATGTCATGCTGGAGAGGAAGAGAGGAGCACAATATCAGCATTACTATCAGCTAGAGGGAGAGATCACCGTTTCCCCTGCTCAGCAGCAATCCTAAATCCTCCAAGCTTAGTAAGTAATAACTGTCCACTACATTGTGGTTGAATAAGCAGTTTGTCCTGGGAGTTATGAACTTTTATTAAGATAAATTCAGAGTTTACCATGACCTTTTTAAAAATCTACAGTTGTATGGAAACTGGAATCATATTACAAATGTATCAAAAAAAGTGTGTGAAGACTTCCACTTTCCACAGCTCTCAGTTACACATATGAGAGAGGAGTAGACATCATCATAGCCACCTCTCGGCTGTGACCCAAAATTCATAAAGGCCTTGAAAGTACAACCCTTCAGCAGTTCATTTAATGTCTCAAATCTCTGTCGTATTTAGGATTTATTTTACATGAGAGCATTCCTCATAAGCTGTGAAACGTATTTCCGTTGCTATTGTAATGTTCATGCAAGAACATCTCTGAACATTGGTTTATTGTGTGTTTCAGCCTCAGAAATCCCAGTACAAATGATTTTATACGTGTAACTGTGATTCTAAAGCGCAGAGTAGTGAAATACCTCCAAATATTGAAAAGATCAAGTTACAGCAAACGTGAGGGGGAAGTGGGAGCTTTTCATTCAAACACATATTACTACTTCTTTTTTTTGTTTATCTCAAATAAGTATACTACAAAAAACTAGCCTCATTTAGTTAGATATGGAGCTGTTTGAATAACCCAGCTGTATAGGGAGACACACTCACAACTTCCAGGATGCCACAAACTATTTGCTTTTCAGGTGCAGGCCTGGAAACCTTTCTCACACTTGTTTGTCTGATTTTTTTAGCAAATGTAGCCATGGGGGATTTGTGGGGGGGCTGTCTCAGGCTGTGATTGCGTGAGATTTAGATTAACATGATACTATCATCGTGGTTAAACAACAGTTAAAAGGGAGAGGAAAAATGGGCAGCCTTTTCCCTTAAATTCATTAACACTATATATAGAACTTTAGTTTTAAAATAGATTTTTTATGATGATACATTTGGTTTTGCTAGTGAGCTTTTTGGTTATTTAGCTATTAAACCACTTTAATTAAAGGATTCATAGAGAAGTTTGCTTTACTTTCAGATTAATTAGTTTTTCATGCCTACCTTGTTTCTTTACCTTCCAAGAAGTTTCCCCAAATGTTGTCAAATCTCAGTAATTTAAGGTAAAGTTTCCAAAGTGATCCAAAGCCATACAACAGATGCATGGTTCAATTGTTTCAGGTTGTGGTAATAACGCTGTATCATCCTCTCATAGTATACGCCCACTTTTGTACACAAACACACATCCTTACATATTCATGCTGGTATGTAAGAAACATTTCTGAAGCTGAACACACACACTCAGCGACATGCAGACGCTGTTTGCCCTTTAGCTTCTATCCATGTTACCAGACCAGTTTGTCCACATTGTGCTTTCACATTTATGTTTCCCTAAAGTTAACATCAACACGTAGCTACTGTTACTGCATGCACAGCATAAAACAACCAGGCCATTTCACAACACACACACACAGTCGGTGGAAACTGACGCTAAAAGTAAGCTGCTGTACACACAGACATGTCTGTAAATGCTCATGCAAACAAACTGGCGCGTCAAAACACAGTTGTTAGTCTGTGAGAGAGTGCATGTTGATGTTGTGAGTAGGAAAAAGATCTTGTGCAGTAAAAAAAATCTACTCATGAATGTAGAATATGTTTGCGTTTCACTCTATGTGTTTTATTCGTAAAATCAGAATAAAAAGAAAATGTTTTGACTTTCAATGGTTAAGCCATTGTATTTACATCTTACCTCGCTGTGTGGGACTCTTCAGTTGTCCAACTCCTCTGTGTCTTCTCCAAATGTCAAATGTATGGTTTGTCATCCAGAATGCTTTCCAAGTAGAGAACTGTAAGAAAAAATCCAGGCGTCCCTTTCCTTTTTCATGTTTCCTTGGTTGACCCGGTGTTTTCAGTGCAATCCATGGTCAGACATTTCCGCTTGAGGTGTGAATGATTTTAGATATGCCGATTCTCTTCTGCTATCAGCTTTTCTCACTCATCTTTCCCTATTGCCTCTCTCTACCTGTCGGGTTTGCCACACCTCCCCGAGACTTTTTCCATGTCACCCTTATCACCTGCACACACCCGCTCTCAGTGAGCGTTTTATGTGCTGACTGCATGATTCATGCGTTAGGTGTGTGTTCATGTGTTTCCAAACAGCTGGCTGCACTCATCAGTTTGACAGCAGGTAGAGAATCAGTCACGTGAGTTTGAAATATTCCACTAAAACTACTTTTCGCCTGTTTGTGATTCTTACATTGATTTCATGATCTTGCAACATATACTGCCACAAAGAAATACATATTTTAAAGGCTTTGTGTGAGTATTTTGCATAATAATTTAAGAGTGTGATACAAATCTCCTCTATAATTAGACTTATGCCAATGTCCACACCAAGCCGCAACCTCTGGCTCAGAAATTTGAAGTCTATTCTGAAGTGGCAAAAAATGCAGTTCAGCCCTCATCCACTAGGGGCTAGCTCCAGAAAGGAGTCAATCCCAATAGACTTGGTGTTAAAAGGGCCAACTTCACACTGTCAAGTCTGGGTTGGAGGCGGACACACACGCTTGACATAGGTAGAGGTAGAGAGACGATATCAGCGATACTGACCCTGTATTTACTTGGTATTGGATTGATACCAAAATTCCCAGTATCACACACCTCCAGTCAAAACAGAAGCAGGTAAAAAAACTCACAAGGCTGCAGTAACAAAAACAGCAGGCAAGGTTAAAGAAAAAACACAGATAAAAGTCAAAACCACTAGCAAGTTAAAGACGTAAATGCAGGGCTGGAACGCCATGTGAACTCAGAAAACAATCAGGCAATGAGGGAAGGCTTCCAGATCTCTTAAATACAAAACAGGGAGGGAGATACAGGTGAAACACAGAGTGAAAGCAGGTAGCAAGGAGGGGGAGATGACACATGTGGGAAGGGCAAACGAGACACCTGAACTAAAAACAGTCAGAAGTGCAAAAAAGAATAAAATCAAATAGAAAAGCCCTAGAACAGGAACCTGACACACAACAGAAATAAACATGTTTACAGCCTGGTACAAAAAACATTTAATAACATTTAATAGGTTAGCTTTACCTTCATGACAACTGTGGGGGGAGTACATTTATTTATAACTCATGTGTTATCTTCATAATTAGTGGGTGTGTCCTTTTGATTGACAGGTTCCAGATATATCCGGTTAAAGGAGGTAGAGGGCAGCACAACCAAGGTTTTTAGCCAGCTAACAATGCGCCTTAGCTTAACCCGCCGACCTCTCTTAGCTGGTATGCTCCCGTTAACTCCAAGTTTGCTTTGTTAGCACGTAGCTACAGGCAACTCAGAATTTGGTGGGTATCAATCTGTCCCTCGCTCATGGTCCCCCTCACAGCACCACATCATTGTCCATTTTTGTATTTTCCGGGAGTCATGAGGCTTATGAAGCTTTCAAGATGGCGTAGGTGGGAACCACCCACCTAGCCTCTTTTCAGCCCTTCAGAAACTTACATGTCATGTTAATGTTCGTCCATGGCTATGAGCGGATATTCTGAATGCTTTAAAAAGAATAAATTATTGTCTGAAATTTCAAGGGTTGAGCATACCTGAAAAAAGTGAGCTAAGCTTTTAGATGCTTTTTTTTTTTTTACAACTTTTGCTGCTATAAGTTAATTGTACAGAAATTAATGGGTACATTTTGCTCTAGGTTCCATAATATCTGTGTGTTAGCTACATATTGTATAAGTTTAAGCTAAAAGGTGTGGCCACTGATGGTGGTGTTCAGTTTGTGCTTAGTAATCATGACTTTTCACCTGGTGTACCTGCTGGGCAGTCGCCTCCATTTTCTCCCTTCTTTCCTTTTTTGTTTTCTTTTTTAAAGCTAATACAGTCTATTGACACACCCGCAGACACACTGTACTGAAAGCACCTTGGTATGTTTCACCATGACTACCATGTTGACTATTAAAGTGATGAATTAACATGTTTTCACCCCATTGACTTTGGTTTAAAATATTTTGACCGTGCTCAGGCTGCCGATTTATTTCTCGCAGCAGCAACTTATAGTTTTTAATACAGTAAAATGAAACTGCTTTGGCCAGGTTTGCTTACTGATTATCTCTTTGTTGTAATGTGGTCTCCTTCTGATACTAGTTATGGTCTTCATAGCTTTATCAAGGAAAAAACTGTGATGAACACATGATAAATCCTAGTTTTCCTGTTTAATCTTTGCTTTGGTTTTTCTTTTTCTCTTTCAGACGCTTTTTTAAAAAAGAAAAAAATGTTTTCAACATTTTTATGATGTTTAACCTCTATCTATTTCTGCTTAATCAGGAAGTAACAAGGAGATAGTGGCCACGTTTACATGGGACTTTTAATTCCTCTTTAAAGCGGAATTAACATGAATTCCGCTTTAAACAGACCATGTAAACACTTAATTCCTTATGCAAATTTAATTCGGAATTAAACTTAATTCCGAATAATAATTCCGAATGGCTCTTATTACGACGTTTTCTTCTGTTGTTGTTGAAAAGAAACGCGGCGGTTTTTAACTTCCGGTAGACGTACGTACGTACGTTACGTCACCCCCACCATCCAACCAATCAGAGCCCTTCCCAACCCCCGGCCTTAAAGCGGAATTAAAAGAAGACGTGTTGTCCATGTAAACCCTCGTTTGAAATTAATATTTCCATGGAAACCCGAGGGAGAAAATTTTAATTCCGAATTAATTAATTCGGAATTAAAAAACCCCATGTAACCGTGGCCATTGTTCCATGAAGTTAAAAACCGCCTTGTTTCTTTTCAACAACAACAGAAGAAAACGTTATAATAAGAGCCATTTTTGCTTGATTTAGGTTCTGGTTGTGAAGCAGCATCTATCCGCTAGCATGCTACATCACTTTCACCTGAAAAAACTGGCTTTGAGCCCGTTTGCTTCGGTAGGGATGCACTGTGTATTGTCGCCATGGCGACAGGACGAGGGGACGAGCATGCGCAGAACGACAGGAATTAACTACGACCG
>JBBBVT010000018.1:21122203-21136469 GCA_037177035.1 Craterocephalus eyresii | reverse complement strand
TGTGTGTGTGTGTGTGTGTGTGTGTGTGTGTGTGTGTGTGTGTGTGTGTGTGTGTGTGTGTGTGTGTGTGTGAGAAGGGGTATTTACACAATGTCCTTACATGTTTATCTGTGTATATCAGCTGTACATGTGTTCAGGTTTTTGTACGGCTGCTTTCATGTTTAAAGTCCAGTGTGTGTAAATGTGTGTGTCCTGAGTGTTTGCGCTTGTCTTACAAAGAGGAGAAACCTGATCAGGCACCTGCTGCAGTGCCTATTGTCACCATTCATAAAGATATGGATGAAACTATGTCCATCTGGATGAGTTTCATAATGACTCAGAGATGCTCAGAATGTTTTTATCAATGTTGCTATTTATGTTGCTCTGGATCCACAATGCAATACCAAATCTGAATGACTTATATGCTTTATTTTATATGCATTTAATATTCATGTTTTCATTAAAAAATGTCCAGCACTAGCATGTCACCTATAACTGTAACATTTATTTGGGAAAATAACAAGTGTTACATGTTAAACAGATTAGTGTTAACAGAAACACTACAGTAAAAAAGAATGACCAAAGAAAAACTAATCTTTCTTTCTTTAAAAAAATAATTTAAAAAAATCGATTATGGCATTTTATGAATCGCTTATTGATTTTTTATTATTGAATCGATGTAAATTGATTTATCGATTTTTTTAACCCAGCCCTATTATTATTATTATAATAATTATTATTTTTTCAATATTTTTCGTCTTTTGGATGAACGGGAAAAAATTCATACATTATTTTAAAAAAGGAACAGAAAAAAGTTAAAGTCCTTAATTCAGAAGAAGCTTATTGCTTAATTTGCCCTTGTTTTCAAGTGAATCAAAATGATTCTGTATATAAGTCAACATTTTCTAACTTGCCTTTTTAAATCTACTGTACTGTGGGATCTGTTTAACATATTAATCTACTGTATATCAGCAAAATTATGACTAGTGTCAGGAGAACTAATATTGATTTGTTGTGAAAAGTGTAGCTCACTTCCGAATCCTTGAAGACTGATGCATTCAGCTGCTCTGTGGTGTTGATATGCTGGAATGTAAAGGCTGGTGATCATGAACACCTATGGAATTCAATAGCTGTTGAAATCTTATACCATTGGGTTATGCAGCAGGTCTCAAGTCATCAAACCTGTGAGTGTGCTTTTAAAAGCCCTGTGGACTGCGGTAACCCTTTTTGTTCATACTACAACTCGTGGCCTGAGGGCAATACACAGAGGCCTGCTTCACCTTTCCCAGTTTTTTTGCTTTGATTTTCCATAATAATTGCATCCCAACTCCAATCTGCTAAAAAGATGGGCCACGTGTTTGGAGACTTGGCAGTCACATAGGGACTGTATTAAGTAAAACCCTTCTCTATTTTAGAAGACCTTCATATGCATATGTTTGACTTGAAATAACAGCTTATGATGGCACGCGGTCAGATTCACTCATACACATGGAGCTCTGTACAGAGTTATGTGGCGATCAGAGGGTCTTTCAATGACATTGCTCCATAAATGAAGTATTACTCAATTTGGAAAGAATATTATAATTTATAAGTACGTCTTCAGAAATTTATATCTGGCAGTGCAGAGGGGATCCAGCTAATTCAAGACTGCTTACTGTGTTATGTCCAAACCACATAAGAAAAAATGTTCAGGTCTAATAAATTTTGTTTCTTCCGATGCCGTTTTCTGCCTTAAAATCAATGTAGATTTCATCCAGGAATGAAGTATGTTAACCGGTTGACTCTTATCCAGTCCTATTAGTGATTCAGCGGCTTCACTGGATGTTCAGACATGTTCAATGATGTTTTCATTAACTCAATATAACCAGGGTTCAAGCCAACTTTGTAATCTTTAAAAGAACACCGATAAACACGAGGGTAAAGCCAGTCATTTACAATAATTACTGAAGATTATATTCTCAAATGGTTTTGTTTTCAGAATCCTATAATTTGTGTTTTAGTGGTGTTTTTTTATTTTGTGTTTTCTGGTTTTGTTTTTTATGTGTTTTAACTTTTCCAGACAATCATCAGCTTTTAGAAAACTGCTTGAAGCCAGACTTTATATTTCCTCAGTTTGGCACCTGCTAGCCTAGGCTAATTCGACATCCATCCGCTTCTCTGAATTCTCTCCAGCCAGTAAAAATCAGTTTGATGTTCACTCTTGGCTTATCGCTCACTCTCTCATTTGTCTTTCTTTTCCTCTCTTCTACTGATTATATCCTTCTTGGTTTCTTCGCTAAGTCAGCCAAGGTTCAAAACAGACAGTTTGTTGATATCAGTTGCTGGTGGATGTCGTGGTGCCATAAAGCAAACTGTTGCTTTCAAATTATGCCCAGTGCTGATGATTTAAAGTCATTGTCTGATGTAATGTTTCTTTATGGATAGTAAGTGGCAGGCTATATGTAATTTCTCAGGTTTTGTGATGTCTTAGCATAAAAGAAGACAATAAAACTTGAAAATGGTGGCTATGAATCAACCTGTAAGACCATTTATACTGAGTCATTTCCATAAAATATGTGGTGCAATTCTTTTAGAATTATTCACACTCAGACTTGAGCTTCACAGATGATGCTATCAGTGTTATTATTATCATTTTTTGAATCAATACTGAATTTAAGGTGGAGCACTTTATACATTCCCATCAGGTGCTCGTTAAGGACTGGATTGGAGCTTTAAACTCTGAACTACAGTGAGTTAATGAAACCTATATGGGATATTTATACAGGCAAAAACTAGAAATTGAGTTGAGAAATTGAGAATTTGGAGTAAAGAGATGGCAGAAGTTTGCCAGTGAAGAAAAAGCTTTCTGTTACGATGTAAATGAGGATAATCATGTGCAACCCTCCATTAAAAAACCTGACAGGCTTATTCTTGACAGGCTCTTTTTAGTGACAAACATTTAAGTGCCGTTGTAGGAGCAAGTTTTTACCTGAGAGATTTCTATCAATCAGGCTTTTTCTTTCTTTCTCCAAAAGTTATTGATGCCTTAGTCTCATCAAGGCTTCATTATTGCAATAGCCTCTACACACAGGTGTGAGCTAATCCCTCATGCTGCGCCTGCAGACCATATCACACCCGTTCTGGCTTCCTTACATTGGCGACCTGTTAGTTTGAGAGTTATTTTTAAGATTTCATTGTTTGTTTATTCTTTAATCTGAATGACCCTTTTAGTATCTTGCTGATATTTTATCTACACATGCTCCAGCTACATTGCTAAGGAGTGCAGTCAATCTTGTTGTCCCAAGGTCCAGGATGAGACAAAGAGGGGACAGAGCTTCTTCTCTTATTGGCCAAAACAATAACCCTCCCGTTTGCATCTTTTTAGTCTCTTTTTCATTCGATATTGTTGATTCAGTCCATTAACTTCTGTTCTTACATTTCCATTTAATCACTCTTAGTTGTACTGGACTTTGATCATATTCTGTTTTATTCATAACCACATTTTTAAAAAGTTGTCTTGAGTTGAATATATAAAAATTCCAGTTTTTTTTTTAATGACTTTATATTAACTAGCATGTGTTTATTAAGATAATAAATCATTTGCACACTTACACATCTAATAAGAGACATTCTGAGTGTCTGCAAAATCAAAAATGTGAATTATTTATCATAAGAAACAGACTTTTGGAAGTTTCATGGTAAAATCTGTTAGTGAAAAATAACAAATTTTTCACCTGAAGTGTTTCCCTTTACTAATTTTTTTCTCTTTCATTCCCATCACTTGATAATTAAAAGATTTTTCTGTTTAACTCGACTGTTGGAACCAACAATCTAACAAGAGACTCATCTCAAATATAAACCTTTTACAGCAATTTCACTGATATGTTCAACACAGTGGGTAATCGCTACAGTATATCTTTAGTTTTCTGTATAGTACAGGCTGAAGTAAGTTTAAAACTATATATTTAGGTATTTTTTGGGGATAAGTTTCATCAGTTTATACCTCCTGTTTGCATATTCCCATTGGATCAGATGACATCAGGCCAGACGTAGAGAAAAAAAAAAGACGTAGAAGAAATTAAGGAGTATGATGAGGGGCTGCAACGTACGGTGATGGTAAAGCAGAGAGGTGTGGGAAGTGTAATGAGGAATATTGAATCACACTGGAACTAAATTTAGCCCAGAGTAGTGTTTCAGTGGCACTCGGGGAGCAAAGGAAAGAAATGAATAAGAGACTGAAGCAATGATGGGAGAGGGTAGAGATATAGCAGTGATTAGTGTAGAGCTGAGCGTTTTTCTTTTAGAGGGAAAACAGCAAAGGGGTCATGGTGGGACAATGTGGAAGAATTTTATTTGTGACAACATAACAAACTCATTTTAGCAGCATTAGAGGTATTTATTTCTGGGGCTAAAAGTTGATAAACAGTGGTTTGCATTTCCAAACTTTAAATTGGTTCAAGTCAAACCCAGCAGGCATGAATAGCTCTTAGTTGTTTCAAGATATCAATCTTTCCTCATTTTCACAGTTTTGTAAGGTTAGATCATGATGCACTGGGAGATTATCAGCAGAAAGTAGAAGCTAATAATTTTATTATCATTCAGAAAGCTTCCATGAAATAATAAAATGGTTACTGATGCATAATGATTTAGTTTCTCCAGGACTTTTTTTTTTTACTGCTATTTCGTACTTTGGCAGTCAAGTTTTTGATATAATCTAGATTAATGAATGATGAATTAATCATTGATATTTTTTATTAATAAAATGATTTGACAATAAAACAATCACAAGATTTGTGACCACTAAACCAGTACATTGAATTTACAAGAGTAATTTCTACACTGCCACATAGCGGGTTCAAAAGCAAAGCTGATGGAGCCTTTCAGTTGATTTCCCCGAAAGGATGGAGCTCATTTCCTCTTGAGTTAAGAGTAACTTTTCTGCTGACATTTAAAAAACATATCTGTTTACGCAGCATTTGAACTAACCTGATTTTGCATTTTAATGAAATGTTTACTCTTATTTATCATTATCTGTCTTGTACGGTGGGATGGGAATCGCTGTAACACTTTGTTTCCTGACTCCAATATAACGGCTAACCCAGGAGGTGACAAGGAGACATCCTAACCAGATGCCTAAGCCACCTTTTTTCTCCCCTCTCAAGCATCAAGTGTTTTATTGATTGATTTTATTATTATTTACCTACCTACCTACCTATTTATTTTTTTATTTACCTACCTACCTAACAACTGATCTGCTGACTTGAACACAACCTTTGATTCCTTTATTGACATCACGAGGTTTAGTCCCATATACATGCTCATGTACTGTATATACAGTATATTGAAGATCTTAAGGTTAGAAAATTGTGGAGAATTTTGGAGAAATTACAATTTTTCTTAATGACTTTGGACCAAAGCTTAAAAATAGACTGCTGATTATGGTGAATTTGGCTAGGAATGGCTGCAAGTCTATGCAAGTGTTTAAACCTTTCCACTAAGTCTGTTACAAAATTTTGTTTTGTATTAGACTACTTTCAGTACTTGGTGAATGCAACAGATTGTCATGTTTTTGTCTGTGGTTGAAACATTGAACTAAATGATGGTGACTCGAGGTGATGCCTATGATGAGGTTAGGTGTGTGTCATGTCTGTTTTCATTTAGTTCTGTGCCATAAACCTTTAGAAAATAGAGAAAATGAAAAAATCTTTTTAATTAAGATACATTTTCCTTAAGTTATTGAAGAATTTTGTGCAGTTTAAAATCTTGCTTATAAAATCACACAGATCTCTTACTACTGATCTCAGCAGAACAACTTGTGTAAAATTTGTCTTTGAACACTGCAGCTGGAAATATGATTTGCATAGGAGCAAATGAATGGAATTGATGCAGCAGTCCTTATTCGAGACATTCTTTGGACTCGGTTATGAAAACTGAAGGTGACAGAGACTCTACAACACATTTTTTAAAAAACGCAACTTTATTCATAATCGTAGTGACTTTTTTAAAAAAAAAGACATTTGGCTCCCTTACTGTAATGAACTTTCCATCAGCAGCACTCCTCCCATAGGAATGACAAAAAACTACAAAATTATGGTACTTAAATACAACAGAAGATGTAGCATCCCTTTTGTTTTGATCCCAGCCAACTAGAGCACCTTCTACCAAGTCAGGACCACTCTGCCTTCTGTTGTTTGGGTCTTTGTTATGTGCAGGCATTCAGTTACAGCACACTGTTTGTTGTGCTCATTAGGTTTTACAGTGCATCGACTGGCATTCCTGCACACTCACACAAACACACACACTAGCATGCATGGCTTCTACAATGCCTATTGCACGTGTGTGTACCTATCTAAATCCATCCATCTTTTAACCGCCCTGTCCATGAACCTGCTACATTAGAAGCTGTTAAAAGGTTGCTGCATGGACGTCACAGGTGTCGGCACCACACACAACTTGCCAGCTTGTCGCTTATATTCCTGGATTGCAATTGTCTGCATCTGTTACAGTACCAGAAACACACAGGCCCCAGTCAAGTATGTGTTGTCCAAAATTGGAATATCTCACGAGGTATATCACTGAGTTATGATGCAGTTATTTATGATTTGTTTGATTATGTAAATTAGCTGATATCATATGCTGTAGCTGGTACACTGAATTTCTATAGACTTTGTCTGGACAGAACTATATATAGAAAACATTTTTATTCAAATCTCAACTTCGGTGATCTCTAGTGTCACATAACAGCATTACTTCAGTTACCTCTAACTTTAATTTGGCTAAATGAACTAAATTTAATTATGTTACAGTCAATTTTTCCCCATTCCAAACAATAAAAATCCTAAGCAGTGTTCAGGCTGGAAAACAAAAGAAAACAAATCCGCATGGTATCAGATTTAGAAAGGAGGGTTTGTGGCCATTTAGATTAAAATGTGGAGGAGAAAAATTATTAATGTGCTTTGGTAGGTTTATGTGTTGTTAAAAAAAAAGGAAAAATGAGTGAATCTTTCAGTGCAAGCTTAGACATGTTTGCTAGTGGCAGAGAGAGAGACGGACCAGGATGAAAATTAATATCTTCCCCAGATGTCCCGGGTAGTTTTCAGGGAGCCTGTCCAGAGGTGATAAATCTAGAGAGAGCCCATATTTCCGCTTCCATTAGAGCTGCTTAGGTCAACATGCTTCCGTCTATTTTTAAAATGAATGCTTCTGTGCCAGAGTACTATCACACTCCACATTCTCAGACTTTGCATTCTTGCTTTGGAGCTAGTTGCATGTTGATGTGTATGATTGAGTGATTAACCTTCTTGTGTATTAATTGTTTAATGGACCGGTCCACTTATTGGCTTACAGCTCTATGGCGAGTACCAGGAGCACCAAGGAGGCTCGGGGAGACGGGAGGCCACACGCCTGCTGACAGAAAGGCAGATCAAGAAACACGGTAATCACCATCACAGTCATGGGAGGACACGGCATGGGCATGGTCGCCATGGTCCCAGCCATCATACCAGGCAGAGGACTAAATATCAGTCCAACGTGGACAGGGAGGGCAGTGATGAGCCAACACCTGAACAAGATCTTACCTCGTCTATGAAGAAGAAGCGCTCCTACTCCAAATGCCGAGGTCAGGAGTACTACATCATAATAAATATAGAAGGGGATTAATTAAAGCTTTATTTAACCTTTTTGTTGTGGTTGTCTGCTTTTTACAGACTATATAGCTCGAGTGCAGCGATTCCTTGTGACAAGGCTGGGAGAGGACTGGATCTTCCTAATTCTGCTGGGTATTACAATGGCTCTAGTCAGCTGGACAATGGACTATGCTAGTGCAAAGAGCCTGCAAGGTACAGCTATGTAGATCACCACAATTTCAGGACATAAAATAAAAGCAGTTAGATGCCAGCACCAATTACAGGAAACCAATTCTGGCTGGCTTTCCATTGCCATTTTTGCTTTCCTTTCAGAAGATGTTAATAAGAAAAGGTTAATGGAAACACCATCTGCGTAGCTTTTGTGAATTTGACCTAATTCAAAGAGGACTAGATGCACATTAAGTAGGATGGAAAGAGCTTTTAGACTTGCTTTAGGCTAAAAAACTACAGCTTGAAGTAACATCTCTCCAGCTGCTTCAGGTCAGAGAGTCATGTGACTCATTGACATCTTACCAGATGTGAAAAAGAAACCAGAGATAGTCCAACAGAAAGCGATCTGCATTTGTTGTCATCTTTTGTCTGCTTGGGTGAAAGATGTAGTTTCGGTATGGGACTGTATGGGATTGGGACGGTATGGGACTTTGCTGCCACCCTCTGGTGATACTACACACACACCCGTTCATTCCATTCACACAAGTTTAAGGATTGACATTTATTTACTCAGGCCATTTACTATTTACTATATTAAATATACGTTCCCATGTTTTTATACCTCTTTTCCTTTCTTTTATTCCTCATATCTGTCAACTCTATCTGTTCATCTCATTTGGTTATTCTTCCACTTTTCTTCCGATACGCTCATGTCTTTTGTCAATTTCCTCTTTCTAATCCATCCCTCTTCAGCTTATAAATGGATTCATGGAGAGCTGAGGGGGAACATCCCCCTACAGTATCTGGCCTGGGTTTCCTATCCTCTGATGTTTATCCTCTTTTCCTCCCTCTTCTGCCACCTGGTTGCTCCCCAAGCTATTGGTCTGTACCTCCCTGCTTCTTCATCTTTACCATGTCAGATATTTCTCTGTGTGCAGCTGCCTCTTAGTTGGCCGAATATTGCAGAATTGTTACTTCAGGGTAGCCGAGGAAGCAGAAAGGAGAGGAGCTCCCTTCTGGCATATGTGGTTTTGGCCACACTTCAGGCCCATTGGGGTGCACAGGAGGGGCCAATCAGTGTGTATCAAAGTAGTTCTGGGTTTGATGATGATTAGTGTACAGCCAATAACAAATATAAACTACTTTTGTCTGCTTTTCTTACAACACCAGGCTGAATTCAAAGATGCAATCCAGAAGAAAAACAATATTTTAGTACCTTTAAACTTGGGCCTGCAGCCTGATGCGTTTAGACTCTCCCAACATTTGGTTACTGTCCCTTATGAACAAGGTTGATAATACCTGACTTTGATTGGGGAATTAAGGGAGAACCTATTCGTTTTACAGGAGTTTAGTCTGTCTCTGTCATAGTTTTGGTCTTTCTCCACACCAGGAAGCTTAAAGATGTCAAGTGCTTTGAATTCTACAAGGTCGTTCTCTTCTTTGGGTTTAAACAAACTTGATCTCACCTTCAATCAAAGGTTCTGGTATCCCAGAGTTGAAGACCATCCTGAGGGGAGTAGTACTAAAGGAATATCTAACAATCAAAGCCTTTGTTGCCAAAGTCATTGGTCTGACTGCGGCTTTGGGCAGTGGTATGCCTGTAGGAAAAGAGGTAAAAAGAACATTTGTAAACTATTCATCCCAATGCCTTACTGGTTCTTGTAATGTAGTTTTCTTGTTGTATTCTTCTCAGGGCCCTTTTGTCCACATAGCCAGTATCTGTGCAGCCGTTCTCAGCCGCTTCATGTCCTTCTTTTCAGGAGTTTATCAGGTAAGCTGATGTCAGGAAACACATACTGTAGGTCCTCTATAAAATATTTAAATTTGATAACAAAGAATGTATACAGCATGAGATATTCCTCATTTATGTGATACTTTTCTGCTGTTTAATAATGTCTACTCCCTCTCTGGATCAGTAGAGCCCATACTGTTATACTGACATCCTAACAGTGGGCTGTGCAGTTGGGGTGGGCTGCTGCTTTGGTACTCCACTTGGAGGTACTTGGTCTTTTCGCTCTCCATTTTGTTTTATTTTAGTCTGTAAATTTATTTTATTTGGTTAATTTATTCAATGTAATTTATTCTGCTATTCTATTTTATTGTCATATTTTAATATTTTTTTATTTCATTTGATGTTATTTTTTTTAAGTTCAGTCATTTTGTTTTTTAAAAATTTGTTTTATTTTTCTATTTTCGTTTTCTTCTTCTTCTTTTTTTCACCTCCTTTCTCAGGAATAGCCATACTGTATCTTAGGATTGTGGATTTTGATATACCCGCTGAAACTAAAATAAAAACCAAAATTAGAGACTGATCAAGTTTGAAGCTGAAAAATATCCTGTAACATACATGTATGGTTTTAAGTATCTCTTGGATTAGCTAATTTCTTAGAAATGCTGAAGTACCTGTTTCAGACTTTATGGGCCCATTGTGCCTTTTTTCTCCATCAGGTGTGCTCTTCAGTATTGAGGTAACATCCACATACTTTGCTGTCAGAAACTACTGGAGAGGATACTTTGCTGCTACATTTAGTGCCTTCATCTTCAGAGTGCTGTCTGTGTTCAACAAAGATGCAGGTATGAAAAGAGGGAAAATATGAAGTTTGTGTCTTTGCTATTATCACGTCACATTAACTTGCTTAGACTTGCACCAGAGGGCGTCCTCACTCCAATCTTTCTGATGACACGTGTTAAAACTACATGTTCCACTAGATGGTGTGCTTCTGCATCATTTAACAGCATTTAAATGATTTAAGTGTTTAATATTTAAAAAAATATAAAAAAGGGAGAAAACACAATATGTTGCCAGAGAGTAAAGCAAATAATTTTGTTTGTTTCAAGGCTTGATATGATCGTTCTGCTGAAATGACCACTTTAGTGGTTAAATTAACACCTGATGAGATTAACTTCAACATTTCAACTTTTCTTTGTTTCCTAGTAACCATCACTGCTCTGTTCAGGACAAACTTTCGAATGGATTTTCCTTTTGATCTGCAGGAGTTACCAGCATTTGCCATTATCGGGTGAGACAACTGTAAATGCTTAGATAAAAAGAAAAACAAACTTCAACATTTACTAACATGTAGCATTGAAGTTGGAGATAGGAACCACCTCAAATACCTTCTGTTCCAGTCTAGTTGGAAACTTGAATTACCTAAACAGACGACTGTGGGACAGCTCTGAGGACCTTTGCTCTTACTTAGTAATTTCCATCTATTTCTTTGCTTTCATATTGTGTATGTATCACTTAACCTCTATATCTTCTCATTTCTTTGACAAACTGTATGATTCATACATGATCCTCTGTTTTTGAATTACTCTCTTCTTCCAAATGTCTTTTATGGTATTAAGAAGGCCATAGATAGAAAGCCACATAAGACCCACCGTGCAAATAGAGCATTAATGAAATATTTTTAAATGATACAGCATAGGGAATAGACTCTTAAGTTAAACATGGCCAATGCATCATATTTGATACATAGTTTCTGAGACATTTTGCATCACTTTATGATAAAAACCTTCCTCAAAACCCTTTAGTATGAAATATTTTTGTCTTCTGCCCCCTATATCGGAAAGCACAAGACTACACTTAATAATTTTGACATGTCATACTGTAAATAAATGGTAGATAGAAAATGTATTTTTTTCCCACATTTTGTTTAAGGGCCAAATACAGACTTCTGATTCAAAAGATTGTCATATTCTCCCAGTGCTTTTTTTGGGGTTGCCTTTGAAGGGTTAATGATTGTGGTTATTATTATTTTATACTCAATTATTCAAAGACTTTAAAAACATCAAAATATGCAAATGAAAACACTTTGATCACATGTTCCTGCATGACGTGGTGGAGGTGGTTTGGTCTGCTTGAGTAAGGTGCAACGTGAAAGTGAGCCAAACCAAACCAAGTGGCAGTATTTTAGGAATGCTTTGCCGAACTGAACCAAATCCATCAAGCTATGCTGATGTGAATGTGCCCTTAAGGTGTAATACTTTCTAATAAACATTTTTTCCCAGGATGTTTTAAAGGGTCATTTTCTTTTGTAGTTCATTGGAGTCGACTAGCCAACTTAATTTAATGTGTTTGTGTTTGTGCAGGATATCTTGTGGGTTTCTGGGGGCGTTTTTTGTCTATCTCAACAGACGAGTGGTTCTGTTCATGAGGCGACCAAACGTTATGACCCGCTTTTTGATCAAACAGTAAGTCTCGGTATGCTTGGTTATGAAAATCGTATGTATGGTAGTTTCTACCACCCCATAGAATCTTTTTTACTTTTTCTTCCAGTCGTCTGGTCTTTCCTGCTGTGGTTACATTCGTTATCTCCTCCTTGACTTTCCCACCTGGATTCGGACAGTTCATGGCAGGAGAGGTCAGAGTCGACAATCTGTTCTGTCTTTTAAGCATTTCTACATGAAATCTACATATGAACATCTGCTATACTGGAAATAAGCTGAAACTGACAAAAGTAATGAAAAATAACAATTTGTTGATCATGACATTGCTTTTGAATTTAGCTTTCCATCAGACTTATGCAGCTGCTGGCAGGTATTCCTGCCCACTACTCATCAGCAAAGTGCTCTCATTTGTTTTTTTTGTTTTTTTCAACTCATTTAAATAAAAAAATGATGTCCTATTTCATTATGATTTAGCAAATTGATATTATTGATTACTTTTGTCAGACTCCAGTTATTTGAATTACTATTTAGAATTTTGCCTTTTCTTTAGAATAAGAATAAAACTTTGTCTGTTCAACAGAACAGAAATTCGTCTTATAACACGGCAACTTAAAAAGATCACATCTTTTCCTTTAATAATTCCTTTAATTTCTTTCCAATCCTTTAATGGAAGGATAGGAATAATTTTCAGACAACTGTATCTTTCTAAAACACAGTGTTCTTAACAAAATGGAGCAAAACGTTGGTGCCTAATAAACAGAATATTCTCAGACAATCCTGTCAAGCCAACTCAGAGCAGCAGGTTTGAAAGCTCCATCCGGATCCTCAGTACAAAGAAATCTGCCACCAACAGTCAGAGATCTTTTAGTAGATTCTCTTTAGTTTTCCTTTGGTGTGAAGCACCATCACAGGCAGGCATCAGATAAATAGGAGGCAGCTCTGTACCCTCTAACTGACTCAACATCACAGGATTTATTTGGTTTTGAAGTTCAAACTGTGACCTTCCTGTGCTGGGCTGAGCTTCCTAACTTGTGTTTGTTGTGTTCCAAAGAGCAACAAGCGCTGGTCAGGCAGTAATAATTGGGTCATGAAATGGATTCAATTAAATGTGGAAAAGGCTAAAAAGACAAAATGCTGAAATTATTTTTGTGTTGAGGAAATTTCACAATGTAGATGTGGAAGATTCTTCATGGACAGAGCTCTGTTATGTCTCAGAGCATATCTGATTGTTTTGAACCTCAATAACTGCAAAAAGTAGATGCATTTAGAGGTCCATATAATAACAATGGCTTTATGCAGGAAAGATTTTAAGATTGATGGCTAACTAATGAAAAACTCCAAACGAAAGAAATCTTAAAAATCTCCTGTAATTCATAAAAAAGTAGCTGGATTTGTTGCTAGTTGCTTTAAAAAAAAGAAAAGAAATGAAAAAATGGTCACTATATATAGCTAGGTTGCTATATATAGCAACAAAGTTGCTAAGTTGGCAGCAATGTAAGTGCCCTGTATCTCTGTCTACCATGTATTTCTGTGTGAAAAGCAGCCCAACTAACAGGAGGGAGACTGGTTAGGGCTCCAACCCAGACAGGTGCAAATTTATGGTCCTCACACCTGCGTGCTGTTATTGGCTGGTGTCTTATCACCCAATGGCAAAAGGTTTCAGCCCAAAAATGTCTTGAACATGAAAAATGAGAAGCAAAAAGGAAATTCAAGCAAAGGAAGAAGCGTTTTCCAGTAAAATGCATAATTTTTTGCACCTATTTGGTCGCAACTAATAGAACATGTATAAAGGATGCTGCTGTTGTATGAGTTTGTAAATACTTTTTATCTAAACTTTCTTCAAGTATAATTTTGTACAAGAGCCACAACATTTAAACCAACTTACCTAATATTATGTAGGTCCTTTTCTAAAATACTCCTGTGGATTGTGTTGGGAATTTGTCAGATTGGCTGTAGTTGGACAGCAGACTTCTGAATATTAAACCCAATCTAAATAAGTCATTTTTTACAAAAAGGGCACAGTAAATGTTGGACTCAAATGACCTTTCGTGTGTTACAAAACATCTGAATAAGAAGTCCTACGAGCATACAGTGCATCCCCCCCTTTGGTAAATGTTTGTGTCCGTCCAAACCTCAACTGTATCCCTCAAAGCATGGAAACAAGCTGAAAATAAGCAACGTATTAGGGCTGCACGATTATGGTCAAAATATTAATCACGATTATTTTGATCAATATTGTGATCACGATCATACATTGTGCCTGAAAAAAAATATGTCTGTTTTTTATTGCATCAAATATAAACAATGTGGCTACAAATCTTAGAGAAAAATGAAATTTAAAA
>JBBBVT010000018.1:21100189-21112657 GCA_037177035.1 Craterocephalus eyresii | reverse complement strand
TTCCTGCCAGGGTTGTTTGCAGTTCATTCCAGCAAGAGTTAATCCTGTTTAGCTAAGTTCAGTTTGTATACATTGAGTTCATTTATAGCCCTGTTCTGCTACATCAAAGACTGTGCTCTGTTTACCAAAGACCGTAAACTGATGCTGTAAAACCTTTGGTTGCGTGCGCAGAAGAGCGCAAGTCAGGTATAAATGGCAGGGGGTGGCCTGATGAGGCAGAGGCCTCTCCGTATGCAACTGTGCATATGCAATAAAGCTCCGGAACGCAGTCAGACTAAGAGTCATTCTTCCACCGGTTGAAAATTTTCCACAACAAACATCATCAACTAATTTATCAGGAATAATATATGGTTAATCACACTTAAACAATGTTGACGATGGCCAGCAGCTTAGTAAGTGCAATGAGCCTGATGAGAAGGATATGTCTCCTTCAGTTATATCAGGTTCAGTCAGCGTTACCTTCGTTCTCAGATTTGACCCTTCTTCCATCCCCCAGTTTTTTTTTGTTACAACAGAAGAGTAAACCGTTCTCGCAGAGCTAAGTTGTCACAAGCAGAAAAAGAAAGCATTATTTGGGAATTGGTGGATGTCAGAATATCTTCAGTGTACCACTAATAGGAGCAATGTACCTCCAGTGGTATGTGTACTGCAGTTAAAGAAGTATAATAGAGCATTATTCTAAAAGTTGCAATCACAAGAAACTGCAGGATGGAATTACCTCCTTTTTTTGTTTTTCTTTTTTTTTGTAATAAAGATGGCCTATTGTGCTCTCTAATAATCATTGCGTTACCAATAATTACTTTCTTTAGTGACAGGGTTGTGGCTCATATTGTGCAGGACATTTTTTTACCTTAAATCTTAAGAGCAGTTTTTGCACATTCTTCCGAGACAGAGGTGCAATGTCATAATGCCGCATTTGTCCTCTTCCTCCATCTTTAGATTTAGTCCTCAGCAACAGCTGCACTAATTGTGCTGCGGCTCTCATCCCTCTCAGGATTTATGACACTGATATGAGTGTGTGCCGACTGACGCGGTCTTTGTGCCATGAGACAGGTTTTGTAAGCCGTGTGTGTTTTTCCCTGATTGATTTAGACTCATGATTAAGAGAGAGAAGAAAACTGAGCGTGGTCCTTTCGTAGTCAGAACAGTAACCACCCAGTGAGAGACGTGCTAATGAGCTTTTATCTTGTTCCGTACTAATTAAGTTCTCATACAATGATGACTCGGTGATGTGTGGAATGGTAATGTGCATTGGTAAAATGGTAATTTCATGGTTCCAAAAATTCTTTTTTTTTAAGTCAAAATGACAAAGCACAGCATGTGGCGCTTTGGAAAGCACAGATTCTTTCACCCACGCACCTTGAAAATCCACAGCTTGTCTGAAGGTAGTCATTATCTCTGATGAGCTCTCTGCGGCCAATAACGAAGCCCATTATTAAAAAATCTATTTCAAAGTTACATGTGGATTAATATAGATCTTGTTTGGACATAAACATGAAAGATTAAGTTCAGCTGTTGTTCGCCTGGCAGAGGAGTCTGCACCTTTTTATCTTTTCAGTCTTTCATATTCAGCTGGCAGCCGCCCAATGCAACGGCCGCTTCATCTTCTGCAACTTCGCTGCAGTAGCTGTTGATTAAGCACCTTGCTCAAGCACACCCCAGTGTGATTGAGTCTCCACCTCATCTCGCACAAACACATGCACTCATACACACACACAGTCACCTCTGTAACTCATCAATTGGTGGCTAAATAGGATGATGTGTTTTCTCTAAACTGAAATGCAGAAATTGAAACACGACCTCAAAGGGGATGCGGGGACTGCATCACCTCTGTCGCTATGCAACGGAGCACTTTGGTTGCAATCTAACTGGTGTTTTGTGATCTTTAGGGAAACAATATTGCTATTGAAAAATAAACCAAAAAGGGAAGACTGTTTATTGCCTCCTTGAAAAGAAAATGGAACTGAGTATTGTTTTGTGTTGTTTTTTGACTAACATTGACTGGCTGACAACAAAAATCTTCACAAAAGCAATTTGTAAATGAGTTTTGTATCACAAAGGATATTGCTCCTTATGTGTATCATTATTGTATTACTAGCAGCATCTTTCTTCTCTCATGCAGTTCTGGATGTCTGCAGTGGCCACCACTATGCCAATCCCATCTGGGGCCTTCATGCCGGTCTTCATACTTGGTGAGCAAAACCCCTTTTGCTTTTGCATGTAGTCAGTTATTCCAGCTTGATGATGTCTGAAATGATATTTTTCATAATTTACATTTTGTCTATGTTCATTATCCTGAGGAGCACTTAGTCCTCATTAAAACATTTGCTGTTTTACATCTATCAGCTATAAAATAATGAGGAGGAGACTCTTGTAACCATATTCCCCTATGAAATTTTTTTTTTCCCTTTTTAGAGTAATTATGTTCTCATGGTTTCTGTGTAAATTGCCTTCATGAAGTTTATTTGGATCAGCAATCAAGGAATAAGTTTGCTTGCTTTTTATGTCAATTGTTATTAGTTTCACCTTTGAATCATTCCTTCTTTAAGATATTTTTGTTAGCAGCGTAATACAACTTCCAATGAAAACATAGTTGCACATAAGCTGAATTATGCATGTGTTTTCTTTATATCAAACTGTGACCTTTGTACTGTCACCGTTGCACAGTACATTAACATTTTTACAGGCTTTACCATGAGATCAAATCACCAGGGATCCATGGCAAATGAAAATATTCCCAGTTGCAGTAGCACATTCCTCTCTGACTGCAGATGACTCTGACAAAATGCATGATTTTAATTATGTGGCTTAGTGGTAAATAAAATAGAGCTAAGTGTCAGTCACATACCTGTACATGGAAATTACATCAAATATTTCAAATAGATCAAAAGCTTCTCTTTACACGACTGCAGGTTGAAATGGATATTATGGCCAGTTGCCCTTAAACCAGAATCACTTCCTGGCTGAATTTTTGGGATGTGATATGACTGCATGATCTGTTTAAGTGCAAATGAGACCTTGCCTGTCCTCTGTCCTCATTTTATATCAGTAATTTTAAGTAGCCAAATTAAATCTGAAAGATATTGTGTAACACATCCAAATATGATGGTTTGCTTTATGCAGCATGATGTTTATCTTCCATAGATAAACAGTGGTTTTCCAGGACCCTCTCCTACTTGACATTTAGAAATGTAGTTCAGAAACCTTAATATATATTTTCTCTACATATATCTTATTATTAGATATTATAAGGCTGACATATGTGGAGTAAAATTCAACTGGATGTTTTTTTAGATCTTAACATAAACATATATAGACCTTTAACTTTTTTTTCTCTTGTAGGAGCCGCGTTTGGAAGGCTGGTAGGTGAGATTATGGCCACTCTATTTCCTCATGGGATTGTGTTTGATGGCATTCTCTACCGCATCATTCCTGGAGGGTACGCAGTCATTGGTTAGTCCCTTGTTTCTTGTATTAGTGGTCTTTACACTTAATTTATTACTTTTAACTTTCTGTTATGATTAACCAGTAATTCTCATTGTGAGATTGGTTTAAGACCAACATGCTAGTAATGTTATCCATATAAATCATGTGGGGTTGGCGTTGTATACTGTAAAGCTATGGGTCTATTTTGGCAAGAATCTGGCTATATGATATGTATCGCAATACTGGGGTAACGATGCGATGTATTGAGTAAAATGATACAAAGTGATTTTTCTTTATCATGATTTAATAGTAAGAAAACTATCACAACTTAAACAACTCCTGTAATATGCTTGACATCAGCTTACTCAATGAGGACAGAAAAACCCATGCTCTTATTCCTGTAGCGTTAGACATACCACCACTAAAGTGTACTATAAAAAGTATTACGCTTCAATATATAAGAAATATATGAAGAGTGGACTTTAATACAGTATAAAGTATATATACTTTTTTAAAAAGTATTTATCAAAAGAAGGTATACTTGATGCAAAATCAAAGCTTAACTTGTACTGTTTCCTTTTAACATATCTAAATAAATCTGTGATTATAGTGCTCAGGATTCTTTAAGTAAACTTTAATTATAAAAAGTCAAGTTTAGATGCAACACAGAAATGAATCACCCCTGTTAGTGTTTGCGTATAGTAAATTGGTGATTTTAGAAAACAAAGGTACTTTTTTTCTTTCTCAAAAATAAATTACCATTGTGGTTTTGAATATTAATACAACATATCATCACATGGAATGTCATGATATTGAAGTATATCACTATTTTCTTACACCCCTATATAAAACCTATACCATCAAAGTGTGACTGTCAGGCTGTCTGCTTTCAGCTGTCGCTTGGCTCATCATCTCTCTCCTCTAACTACTTCTAACCTCTTGTCAAACTCTCCGGCTCTCCAGTCGTCACTAATGTCGAGCTGTCTTCATCCCCACAAAATCGTCTGAACCCCCTCCTCCCCCAGACTCCTCCAGATTTTCATCTCTCCCTCCTAGACCTCCTCCTTCCCATCAGAACATGTGGTCGCTTTGCTCTGACAGTTATTTGTCACTGTTGGTTTGCGCTACTGTCCTCACCTCAGCCAATGACCCAGAAACGTGGCCTTCCCTCAGTCTCTCTTCGGCTGCCCCACAAAGGCCATCACTCCTCTTCCTCCCCCGATCCCTTGGCCCTTTCCTCTCTTGTCTTTTTTCTTAATTCTCAATGCTTCCTGCTTCTCAGGTTCTCCATGTATTGACTGTCATGCTTCTAGTAACTACATATCTCATAATTAATTTTCTTTTTACTTTTGTCTGCTTGTTCTTTGTTTCTTTTTCTTCCCCACAATCAGCTTTTCTTTTTCCCCACATTATCCTCAACATGTTTGATACCTTTTCCCTCGTCTCTCTTTGATCTTATTTCTGGAAAGCTGATCTTATTTCTCAGTCCCTATTATTGTAAGCCTCTACTTCTTTTGTTATGCATTTTCCATGTTTCTCACCCAAATTAGATTCTCCGTCTTTACGCTTTAACTTTTATTTTACAGTTAAACTATCCTCTTCATCATGCTTCCAAACTCCAAATCCCATCTCTCTTTTCTTTCACAGTCCATGTACCACTTAGTTTCCTTTTTGCTGCACCTTCCCTTATTTCCCTTTTCTTCCATGCTCCATCATTCCTTTTCCTTTTCTACCATCCTCCCGTTCATGTTCCCATCCCATTTTTTTGACAGGAGCGGCAGCTCTGACCGGAGCTGTGACTCACACAGTGTCAACAGCAGTTATCTGTTTTGAGCTGACAGGCCAGATCTCGCACATCCTGCCTATGATGGTGGCTGTAATTCTGGCCAATATGGTGGCCCAGGGCCTCCAACCCTCCCTGTACGACTCCATCATCCAGGTCAAGAAGCTCCCGTACCTGCCCGAGCTCGGCTTTGGACACATGAGGTTTGCACTCTATTCAGATGTGAATTATTGGACTCCTTAATGCAATGCCTGGAATTTTCTTAGCTCATGGATAGAATTACAGCTCAATAAGTTTCTGCAACATCCTTTTAGAAATACAAACATTTAAAAATGCATTGATAAGGGTGAAATATCTGCCAGATTCAAAGGTTATTTGTGGTAATTATTAATGGGAATTTACTTATTTGTCTTCTTCTGAGAGTGTGATATTTATTTTCCAAGAAGTTGGGATCAAATGTCTATGTGTATCCATTCCACAGCCAATACAACATCTTTGTGGGGGAGATTATGGTGAGAAAGGTGAAGTTCATTTCCTCCCAGTCCACGTACAGAGAAGTGAAACACCTCCTGGACTCCTTCTCACTCAAAACAATTCCCTTGGTAGACTCAAAAGGTAAAGAAGATCATCATAAATTTAATATAAGCACTGAAAATAATCAAATGTGAGAGAAAAATAAGTGACAGAAAATCAGTTTTTAGTATCTTGGGGCTTTTAGACACCAGATGTAATGAGCAAAAATGCTGCAAAGACCAATGTCCAAACCTAAAAGGATGGATGGTGTACAGCAGTTCAAAAGCAGGTAAACTTAAAAGGTGCTGCATAAAATGTGTCCATCTATATATAAGAGGCTCTACCTCCCTGAAATGCTCCTTTAATATGTCCAGTTTATTAATTTAAGAAGTTTTCTGACAAATGCTCCTCTAGTTGTTTTTGATTTCTACCAATTCCACTTTTCCAGCCTGTTGTTGCCCCACAACTTTTTAGAGATGTGTAGGTGCCATCAAATGGAAAAAAAGAGCAAACTAATATTTTACATGAAATTATCAAATGTGTCTGTTTCAACACCCAACATGTTCTTTATGTTGAGATAAAATGTGGGTTAATGAGATTTGCAAGTCTACATAGAATCTTAAGTTGGGGGGAATTAGATTTGTACATAAATTGGATCATTTGTATTTTTTTTTGTTTTTTCCCAACAAAATGCATGTGCTTTTGAGTGTGTATCATTGTATCTAAATAGCTACAATGTGTTGATGGATAGTTTTGTATATTCAAGCTTTAATTGATGATTTATATTTAATTCATTGTAAAGCAACAAAGTTAAATTGCAAATTTTTTTGACAAGTTTATTTGCCACATTAAACAGTCAATTTGTCATCTTTTTAATGAAAATAGATGCGCACATTTTGGAGACAAACCTTAATTCTGCTGCACAATGACAAAGTTACCAATTCTGTTAATTTCTATTCTATTTTTAATGACAAAACGTACTTAAAGTGTTGAAAGGCTTCATTGAAAAGATGCTGGATGGTTGTCAGTTTGGTGCATAAAAACCCTGAAAAAGAGTGCTTACTTTATTTATTAGATTTTTTTCAATCAATGACCTAAGTCAAATCAATATGATAGTTCAGCCACGTTGAGCTCTGTGTGGTTATCCAGTTAATCCCTCTTCTTTCTTCTAGATTCTATGATCTTATTAGGCAGCATTGACCGGTTGGAGCTTCTGGCTCTTTGTGATTGGTGGTTGTCACAAGACAGGAGGCTGCTGATGCAGGTAAGAGCAGCTGAAGAGAACTCTTTAACATCTATTCATGTTTTATTAGATTGTAATTAGGTTTGGCATGTTTTCAAGATCTCAAGACAACAGTTTGAATTTAAGATGAGATGATGGAAAGTATAAGATTGATTTGTGTTTTAGACTTCCTGTTGTGGTTTGTATTCAAATGTTATTTCATTTACCCTGATCCCACAGGAAGCCAATCATACCAACCATTATAAAGTTAAAGTGCTTCATAAAACAGATGTGTTGTATCAGTAGCATGTAAACATGATTGTAAATGCAATAATTGGTTTAATGTTTGACCTAAATTGCAAAAGAGGTTATGTTTAATTTAGATCATGATTGTGCCAGTAAATGAGGTTGCTTGAGTGCCTCATGTATTTAGCTGAGACTCTTATGGAGTCACAGTTAAAATGAGGAGGATGAAGAAGAAAATGCAAAAAACTTGCAAGTCTTTCATTTTAAATGCAATACCAATGAAGTTTTATCTTCAGATACAGTATGTGTTCCCATGTTGAAATGTGACTTATTTTACCTGGTGGAAGAGCACATGCATGGTATGACTGAAAGTGGAAATACTTGTAACACAGTGAGGATGGCTCTAGGCTACTCAAGCAACTAAAAGTAGTTTGAGTAAATAAAACAAATACTGCAGTCGCCTTTCTTTAGTAGTTTCTTCAATCAACAATGAATATATGAATATACTGTATGCATAATACATGTCACCTGGAAGCTCCATAGAATATCCCCCAAATATTCTTTTTGTTATGCTCAGTATGAGTGAGGAAGGACATCTAAAATTAAAGAATCATTAATGCTCTGAATTTACTTCTATTTTGTTTGGTGTAGTGATATATTTCAGTCTAATAATGTGTCTTCCTGGGTTCAGGATCGCAGCCTGCAGGAACAGAACCAGACTCAGAAACACAGCTGGGAGTCTTTCGCCTTCGTAGACGAGGAGGAAGAAGAGGATCAAGAGAAGGTCGGCTTCTTATTAGTTACATTTAATATATTTTTATATTTATTTATATATTTTATGTTTTGTAAAATCTTGGCTTAATATTTTTATTGTAGATTTTGCTGTTAAAATCTGCCTCAGTTTTAATTGTACAAGTTTGCTTTGTTCATTAGTTTGGATTTGATTTGTAACCATTTGATCTGTGAGTTAAACAAAATGTTACTGTCCAAAACCTTGTCACATCAGTACAAAACTTTGTCACATGGGTTGTCCTTATTCCTCTGGCATCATGTTACTACAGTAGCCCTGCAGGTATAAATCAAACACAAACATGTGGGGCTGTTATGCATTTTCTTGCAATTGTCATAGAAGTCAGCACACTTGGAAACGGATTGTAAAGTTGGAAGGATTATAGACTGTAATTCATATTAGCATCTCCAAGTATACCCTACTCACCAGACCTATAACAGGGATTTACTGTGTTATATTTTTATTTTCTGCAGGGCAGTCCTGTTCAGGAGGAGAGGAACGGACCCCTGCCTCCTCCAAAACCTCAGGAGCGTTCATCTAACCACACTGCCCCTGCTCCTGGTGAGTTGAAAGAACTGAATATTTTTATTTAGATTGTTGATCATAGATCTTCTCTAAAAGATACCGTACTATTTTTATAATTGTTGCTCCAGCTGCTTCAACATAAAGGAGTACTTACTGTATGCTTTAATAAATTACCATACTAACTATGAAAAAGTCTGCAAAGCTGCCTGGAGGTTAGCTGTTTTTCTACATGTGATGAGTCAAGCTGAGGGCCACATTGGCAGCCGGTTTAATGATCAAATCAATGAAAAGAAACTGCAACTTCTGATCTCTCTTTCATAACTCCATTTCATAAGATTGGCTAAGGGACGCTTTTCGGATCAATACTGATTCCTTTTGACATGTTTTTATCCCTGCAGTGATGAAATAAGATTTATTCTTCACTATGTCTCCTGTCCTTTTCCTCAAAAAATGATCTGCAGAGATGACGAAGCATGTAGTCAGACCCCAAATGGTGGATGAAGTTCACAAGGTGTTTGTGACACTTACTGGTGCTGCTTAACGCATTTGAATTAACCTAATTAGTTGTGTAATGTACTGTAACACTCTCACTCCTTAGAGAGACACTTTACACCTTATACTATTCTCATAGTGACACAGCCCCCATCAACAGTTAACTCAGCATCCTACCTGTACTGAGTCTCTCCAGACAGTAGTCGTTGTCTCATCGCTTGCTTTTCTGTGTTTCCTCTCTTCAGCCAATAATGTCTCTCTCTTTACCTCTTTAACTGCACTTTAACATATTGTTCTGTACTTCTCCTTAATAAATCCAGATACCTATAGACAAGAAAAAAGAAATCATAAAGTCAGCTGTATCTTGGAGTTCTACCAGTGTCCTTCTACTAATTTTATAAAAACTCAACACCATTTATTTTCTTATTTTTACAGATAAACAAATTGGTGCAAACATGTTTGTTTCACTGTATTTAACAGATGCTAAACGATCAGAGTGAATAATCTAACAGCAATGGCTGAATATTTGGCAGCATATTAACTGCAAGCATCCAGATGGTGCATCTCTTGTGGCAGAGTAAACTTGTCAGTAGCCTGCCGCTCTCAACAACAGACTCTGTCTCATTGAAATGGTATCTAGGCAACAATAATAAAGGCTTTCTATGGGTCTGCAGGCTGTTGTAATTCTATTTGCAGTGAGGTTATTTTCTACAAAAGCTGCATTTGTATAATTCATTGACTTTTAACCACTTCACCTCTTTTATCACTAACCTTGCAGAAAAAGGTCCTTTGCAGTCTGTTAGGAAAACTCTCCGGAATCTCTTCACTTCAAAGAGCAGACCGTCAGAGAGAGAGTCACAGGTGTGTTTCTTAGTTGCTTGTTATATTTCTGCTTTCTTGTTTGTCCCAGACTTCACCTCACTTCCATTTTTATTCATTTTTGCATGTCTTTGTAGACCTCTGCACCTTTTGAAAACCTCTCAGCAATATTTGATTTTCTCATGTCGTGAAAGTTTAAAATTCAAAACCTGTCCCATTGTTTGGTCTAAGCCGTTACAAACCACACGTTCATAGACCCACTGTCCTCAAAACAGGTCTGCTTCATGTTCAGGTTGATGCCATTTTTATCTGATTGACAGAAGCTCAGGCATATTTCTTTAAACCCTCTCTGAATGAACAAGGGATGCCTTGTATGGGAGGCAGACTTATTGTATTCAGCCCAGCAGTGAGTCTGACTCACAGGGGAAAAACAAAACATGTCACCTGCAGGAATTAAAACTTCACTGCACACCAGATCAGCTTTTATCCTGCAGGAGCACCAATGAATTTCTGTCTTTCCCTCTGCCATGACGTGTGAATTGCCAGTTTGATTATCTATTACATTTCTGGATTCAGTCCGACTCCTCCACAGGGAGAGTTTTTAACATCAAACAAATTTGTACCAGCCTTAACATCAAGCAGATGCACAGTGAAATATTGCACCAGCAAGCCAAACATTTACATTTCTAATATCATCTGGATTTAATAGTGTGCCAGCATGTTGTTAACTGTTGAAGGTGTAAAGTTAATGTCTTAATAAACACTGAAATTAGAAAACATCCACTTTTTAGTCATTTTTACCTGAAAAGAAGAAACACAGTCTCTTAGCTAGAATCCTCATGGCTGATGTATTCTTTGAGTTAGATGACTTTATGTTAGTTCCGGACACAAGCAGTCATCCTGCCAAGGCACCAAGTGAATGAATGTGTGAACCACTTCTAATGAATTCTGTTCAAAGAAAAAATGGGTCACAACAGGTGTTGGCCTGAACTTCACCTGCTGTGTCCAGTTAACTCGCAAAGTTGCAGGATGTGCAGCAGCAAACCAAATAAAAACAATGGTTGCTGAAATATAACATTCATTCAAGGAAGTTTTTACTGTACCTGTAGTTGTAGTTTCTAATGTCATTGTTAAACTCAAGTTAAAATATTTATTGTTCTTGTATAATATTCAACTTCATTAAAAAAAAGGGAAGGGTTGGGATTTTATAAGTGTTCTCTTCTACCCACTCCTATTTGGACAAAAACTGAAGTATAACAGACTTATGGAAACTTCTGAGGGGCTTGTTTGTTTATGTTTATTTGTTTTGTTGCATTTGTTTGGTTGACCCTCTCAGGCTAAGCATATCTTAAATTGTGTTTCATTAGTGTCTGAATAAACTCTTCAGTTAATTCTTAAATGGTTTGTGCAAAGTTTTTTGTCCTTGTATATAGTTGATATACACAAGCTTTAGAGGTGACATTTTATTGCAGAGGATGCTGTTTTAACAAAAATCTCTTACAGAAGATATTACTTTTTGTCCCTTTCTCCTCTCCAGGAGTCCAGCCCCCCTCCTCTAACAGACACTATGACACTAGATGAGGTAATGATGAAAATGTCTGCTTGAATATTTGTTCCATAATTATCAAATAGCCTGATGTGCTGAGTCACTAAATGTTCTATAAATCCAGGTTTTCAAGTTAGAAAATATGGTTATCATGGTGTGTATTAAAATAAATTCAGAATAACATACAGTTTAATTTACTAGTAAGATTTACCTCTGTTGGATTGGGGGAGTCTCTGTGGTTCTATCAGATAAATTACTTCATCAAGCTAAATGTACTTACCGTAAATGTTTAGATTTAAGAAAACAGTACTGCTTTTAGAATGGCAGGCAGTATAAGTGTCAACACTGCAGGTTACATTCAGAGCTTGTAGAATCAACGCGACCAGCAGCATCCCTTTAGAATTGCAAAGCAATAAACAAATGCCAGATAATCATGTCAGGCGTGTGTCCAGCTGGTCAGGAAAAACATTTAGGATGCACTATTAGGCTCAGATTAAGACACTTAATTGAGTCCCCTTAGAAAGATGAACTCATTCAGTGTCATCAGACATAGAGTTTTATATTCTTTATAGTTCAGGATCAGACAGCAAACATTAGCTAGGAATAGTTCTTTAAAGTCCAGTATCTTACATAAGTAGTTTCATGTGTGGTGCACTGTTGGAAAGCTGAGAGTTCTATGATTCAGTTAATGTAGATAAAAACATGTTGCAATGCATTGACCTCACCGGGGACAAATACATGTAAAAAGTTCTGTTAATCCACTGACTTGTATTTTCAGTCATAATTTCAGTATGAATGTTTTGTAGGTAACTTATTACAGAATCAAAACAATTTACCAAAATGCCATAAAAGTTTGCTAAAAACGAAGTGTTAGTAAACCCATGATTTGATAGCTTACAGAAATGTCTGCAGTTGTAGTTACTTGAAGTCAGGATGTTATCAGTCATTCTAATGGCTGAGGAGGAATCCTGGCCAAATCTTCTAGACAAAGTTGTTTTGGCTCGATGAGCTTTTTGGGCATAATTGCTCATTAGGCAAGGCAAGGCAAGGCAAGTTTATTTATATAGCGCTTTTCAGGTCCAAGACAATTCAAAGCGCTTTACATA
>JBBBVT010000018.1:21072857-21085665 GCA_037177035.1 Craterocephalus eyresii | reverse complement strand
ACATCTCCCTTTATCTGGAACAGAACAGCACCAAGAGGACTTAGTTTCCCAGAATATATATGTATTTTACACACAAACAAAGCAGCTACATTCATACAAACATACATACAGTCTTACATTCATACAAATACATATTATTTTATTGGATTTCTGTTTTGTTTTATAAAAAAAAGCAATTTGTTATATTATTACTTTGTATACTGCGTTATACTGATAGGGCTAATTCACTGTTAAAAAGCATGCACTTTCTTTTGGTTGTGGTCAGATCATGTGTTGGCAAATAACTCCACGCACAAGCCTCAGGTCAGTTTGACTTTCACGTTTACCTCCTCCAGATATCTCGGCTCTGCATCAGTCCAACCAAAACAAATTTATCAGTATATCAGGTATGTCTCTAACAAGGGATATCTGGCTTCACAGCCTTTTGGATCCTTCTAACACTGCGAGCAACATGAAGCAAGCACTGAATTATTTACTGACCCATTTTTGTGTCCATATTCGTTGTATTGCACGGAATTTTTGGGAAGGCCCTTGTCTTTCGTTGTCTTGTCCTTACCTTTTTCTTTTACTCATCCATTCATTTAACACGTTTGGCTCAGAGTCCTGGCTCATTGGTCCAGACGATCCAAACTTTTGTTAAATCCATTTTATTTTCACATTGCTTATTTCAGCAGTCACCCTCATTTTATTAGTTCATTGTCTTGTATTCCACATGTCGCATAATAAATTAGGAGGATGGGGGTTGTTCGCATGTTTGTTTACATTACATCCCACGTTTCCAGCTGAATAACTCTCCTTGCATTTCCTTTGTCTCACAGTGGGTAAATATTTGGGAGAAGGAGGGAATGGGATAATAGCTTGGTTGATTATTGGAATATTTATGTCCAGCTTCTGTCAGTCTTTGTATGGCCGTATGACTCAGTTGGTTGCAACAACAACAATAGAGCCCTCTTCCCCCTCCTCGTCTTTCTCTTCCAACGATTGGACGACACATGGCGTGACGTCAAATGGTATTCTCTCTGCAATAGATTCGGTGGTCTGTGCTGGTAGTCCTGGGCTTGAACCTCTGGTCGAAGAGGCCTCTTCCCTCAGTGGGGATGGTGTCAAAGAGCATGGCTCTGGCTCTAAGGTTAATGTTACCTCCTCTACCTGGAAAGACAGGACATTAAGTGTTAAATGTCCACTTATAGATCTTAAAGTGTAAGGTTGTGTCACAAACATGAAAAAGAAAATAGTCTCTTTCAGTTCTAATGTTTTTGGTATATTGCTTCAATTAATTTAGGTTTGTTTGCAAACAGTTCCTTTAAGGTTCCAGTCTTAAAACTGACTGTATTGTTGCATCACCTTCATCCTGTCTTTTCAGCCATTCAACTGTGACCATTGTCCTGGTGGACGACCTCAGTTCAGACGAGCTTTAGCTGTCAGTGGCATTTGACTTCAAAATACCCTGCTTTCCAGATTTTATGGTCAACTGAGTGACTGAAAAGAATACAGGTCCTGTGTCTGCAAAACTATCCCATGTCATCAGCCTCCACCACTGTGCTCGACAGTTGAAATGAGGTGTTTGTGCTGATTATACTATGATTACGACCAAACATCTTCGCTTACTAAAAGCCGGTTATTTCCCTTTTGTTAATACTAATAGTTTTTGTCAACCCTTCCAAGTAAGCCATACATGTTCAGTATTTTTCAAACTTCTATCAGGTGAACTGATATTTTTTTTATTGATATTTCTCCTAGTTTCTATGGTTACTCCTTGATCCGACCTTAAGCTGAACTCCCTGGAACATCCATACAGCTGCCTTGAATGTTTTGTACTTGTGATGAATCTATCACACCATAAAATGATTGACTCAAATTATTACCAAGAATGATGAGCAGCAACAGTTGCTTCTCTGTAATGGTTACTGATGTCTTTCTTCCTTGGCATCGAGTGAAATACATACTTGAATGCTATAGAGCAGCAAGATTTCTGTTTTTGTAGTGATATTTGATAATGATACAGAAGCATTTGATTAGTAACAGCTGGCTGCATCTTATCCCTTTGACTATAGGGGCAGTAAGGCAGGACCTTGTTTTTTCACATTGCTTGTAAAATTTGACTTAGTTTTTGTAAAATATTAGCACAGTGTAATGAATTATATTTATGGTTATGGTTAGAAGATATGTTAATCTTCAAAATGTAAATAATTTGGATTTACCTGACTGTAAATGAAATATTCTTGTTTTTTGTTAAGAGTTTTATGTTAGGATGTAATTACATAGAAATCATTAAAAAGTGTGACTTCTAGATTTTAAAAAATGGAAGGGTTTTAGGAAAACGGTTCCTGTCTCACCCTCGTGAACTCCTCTTCCTCTTCATGTTGCTCAGGGATCCCTTCAGACTCGGGCTCTGGCTGTTCTCCAACTGTTTCCACCAGCCCTCCGGCCATGTCAGCCATCTGTGCACTCAGCTGCCCGACAATCTCCACCTGGAAGCAGTTGGGGTTACTGAATGAATGACTTGTGTTATTGTGCTGCTTCATTTTCAAACTGGAAAGACATTCAACAGGTTGCGCTCATTTCAACAAAATATAATCGTAACAGACATCAGCCCTTTACTTGAACTCCTGTAGTCTTGGACAAAAGACAACAGGAAAAAAAAACATGACAAATCTAACAAGTGAAAAAAGGGGCAGATGGACAAGCAGTAGATGAGCTCTCTCCTGTCCTGACCCAGATTCCTGTGCAACACTTGCAGATGCTGAATCCAAATTCCTAAGGTTGCAACTTGCAGATTGGTGACATGCCACTGTGGCAAAACCGGGCTTTTTTACCCATGACTGCTTTCAAAACTCATCAGATCCACTTCAGGCTTTCATGCAGACCTTTGGGAGTGCTCCATGCAGACCTTCAGCCTTTCTCCTACCTTAAAGACTTCCCTGGCAGCTCATCAATCACTGCACTACAGATGTCTGCTAAATAGGCCTGCTGATATAAACAAAGCCAAATCCATAAGACAAAAAATTAGTACACATCACTGTCAGGTGTCATGAAAAACTCATGCATTCTCTTCACCCCTGATAGGTTGGACCAAACAGCGTTACCTTTAGCTTCACATAATAACAAGCATGCTGTTAGGGGTGTGCTGATTGTGTTGTCTCAGTCACTCTGTGATGGTGACTAAGGACAGATCCTATCCTTGTGACTCCATATGCAGTCATGCATTCCTGTGTCCTTGTATACTGTCATGGCTGTTCTGTCAGAACACATTAAACCATCATCTTGTCCGCAAAGTCTGTAATCCGATCATTTGGATTCAGTGGACGAGCGCCTACCTGATGTGCCTCAACCTGCGCCGCTCCCCACAGGTCAGCTATCCGAGGGTGAGTGGGAGGACCGAGGCTGTGGATGGTGCTGTTTGGAGTGGCTTGAAGGGAATGGGAGTTACTGTGTAGCCTGTTCTCCATCGTCTGTAAATGAAGCGCACCGAGCAAGAGCAGCCAATGAAGCCAAAAAAAGTCTTCAGGAGTTACGGTTTGTCATGATTCACTTCATTTGCAGGAAATCCTCAAGCATTTTGAAACAAATTTGAAAAACAAATGATTGACAAAACTGCTTAAAAAAGGGAGCAAAAAACTTTAAAGGTGTTTTGTTTTTGTTTGTCAGCAGAAGCTGGTGTAGTAGAGGTGGGAACATAAACCCTATATTTAGAAACACAATACACCTGATGAAGAATTGTGGGATAGGATTTGGGGTAGAATTTGTGTTGTTTGTGCTAGAGTTATAAGTTTGCTGCTGCCCTACAGTGCCTGTTTGTTATTTTGAATCAATGGCTGCAGCAGATGCTGAACCACACACACCACAGGCTCCTGCTGGCCTCAGGGTAATCTCATCACACAGACATATGACACAGTTAATACAGCAAGTTTTGCAAAGAAGCATCATAAACAATGTTTTTTCCCTCCAGGGTTAGTGGTCCAAACAAAAGGAACAGCTTCAACAATCGTGACCCTCTGCAACACAGTGACACCCGCCCTCCCCTTATCTGCCATCACAGGTGCATCTGATGCGGCCTCATTTGAAAACAATAGAGATGGATAAACCACCACTTTGTCTACAGTCCCCTGAATGCATCGCAGACCTGATACTGCAGAAGCTGATGCTGCTGGTAATGATGAAGCTGCTGGAGCTGTTGGAGCTGTTGGATTTGGCTATGCTGCTGCAGGGTGAGCTGAGCCTGGTGCTGCTGAAGGTAGCTGCCTACAGTCCCCTCATAACCGTCCGCAGGTGTACACCCTGCTCCGCTGCCTCCACCTAAAACAGACATAAAAAACTTACAGGCACTCACAGATTGTAAATGAAAAAAAAAAAACTAGACTATAAGAAGGTGGTAAATCATCACCAGCAGCCATGATGTAGGAGCCTGCAGCAGGTGAGGCCATCCCCGAAGGCTGGCTGGTGATTGGGTCCCAGGCGTCCGAGGATGACAGGCAGTATAGGCCCTGTGAGACGTAGGTGTGAGGCCAGACATCGGCAGAGGAGTGATGGAGCACCTGGTCTGTTCAGGGACACACACGCGTGGGTGGTTTAAGAGACCGAAACATACAGATGGTTGAACCTGGGGTAAATAGGAGAAGGGCTATCTATGTATCCATCTGCCATGGAGTCACGGGTGGACCATTCTTTAATGAAAAGTGTCTTTCGCAGTTTAAAAAAACAAAAGAAGAAAGGCTGATTAAAACTCAGAAGCTCCAGCTTTCAAATGCACTTAAACGCACCACATATTTGTGAAAGCAGTTCCTTAATCACACGTGCATTTGTAAACAGTTCATACATCAACCTAGTTTTGTCCATGCGAAGCATGTGACACATATCTAACGATGTGCGTGCACTGGAACTTTTTCTCAACACAAAATTAGAAATAAAAATTTTTTATATTTTCTTATATGCTTCCAGACTCCGATTTTATAAAAAAAAGGTGCATGTCGACTTCATGCAGGTTATAGCATCGGGTCATAAATGTTGCTGGGCACCATGGAAATCGGCACACTGACATGTCTGTTTTACAATGCTGCTTATCAGTGTGTTGATATGAAGAATTTTGTCAGAGCCTGAAGTGATACGTGTGAGCAGAGACGCCATCAGAGATAAATGTTTCCTTTGAGTTTTAAGTTTAAATGCTATGATGTTCAGATTTTACATTGGTAATCAATGACATACAAATCCGATAGAGGACATACTTTGTTAGTTTATTTGCAGCACTAATGTCTCATTTTGTATGCTTTGCTTTTATATATCTTCCTCTTCATTTAATCAACTCAGCCTCTTTACTGTTTCCTCATTGCGAATTTGGTTTTGTTGTGCTTAGCTCTTTGGGACCACAGTAGTTGTGGCTATGAATAAAAATAGTCTTCAAAAGCCAAAAATTGAGATTCAGTTCATCTCATCTAAACACACTGGAATCCATTTAAAAGGCGTGTACTGGACCTCTCAGCAGCGGTGTTGTTGTGACAGAGCAAACCATGGCCGATCAAACCCGGTGGAGGAGAAACATCCCCTCAGTCCTGAGTTTTTTAACCGTTGATGCGTTTGCATGTAAGTGTGCAGCCCAGGAGTCTGTTGGTAGTGTGTGCTAGATAAAGTATTGAGCAGAGCCCATATGGTGGTGTTAATGAGAGAGGGTTTTGTCCTTGTGCTAACCTACGGGGTCCCTCGGGGCTTCAACAGAGTTCTGCGTTGCTAATCACCAGCGAGAATTAAAAATGAAACCGTTTACACCACTGCTTTACGTTCGAGTCGAAGCACCAATCAGTGTTTTTACACAGACTGAAAATAAATTTTAAAAGATTTGCTGACTTTTGTATTTATAAAGTTGTGTGGCACTTTCTTGGAGGTCAGATTCGAGTTTCTAATCCTGCATGAGGAAATTGATCCTCTCGCTACTCTTTCTGTTTCATCCTCACATGTGTGACTGAGCTGGAGACATCGTAGCACCTAAGGCTCAACACACAAACTGTTTTGTTTTGTAAAACCATTTTGGGGGGTTTAAATCTACTTAACGTGTCTATTCATGCTGCCTGTTAATTAGATTTTTGGGTGGATTTTGTAACTTAAGCACACGTGAAGCCCTCCTGGTATCTAGCTGATGGTCATCTGGTTTTGGAAGTTTCTAAAGAAGCGCCCGGTGGGAATGCGAGGCAGAAATGTGCAGCTGTGCGTTTACCCTCCAAAAGTCCTTGACTGCTGGCTGAGACAGTAACTGACATGGCTGTTTTTTTAGTGTACTTCAGTACATTTTAAGCAGAAGAGAAAAGATTATAGATTATGAGATTACAGCGAGACCATGGTGTGAATACATAATGTGTTCTGCTTTAACTCCGTAGGGTTTTGAGCAGACTGTCGTGTCGAACAATGACTCATCCTTGTATATTCCAGCTGCAACTGTGGGTTTGCGAGCCACTTATTCTGAGTGCATCTGTTTTGATCATGTCTGATACCTCTGCTGGTGATGCTCTCCTGGTTGACCTCACTCAGGTGAGCGACGCTGCCCTGGTTGGAGCCAGTTCCCATACTCTCACCGTCCATTGAGTTCCAGCCAAACAGAGTTGCCTCGGAAATTGCAAACTGTTGCATAATGCCTGAGTGTACAAAAGTGAACAATATATTAGGATATTCAACATAAGATCCATTAACTCCGCTAATTAAAGAATGGTGCATAATACGATTCCCAGTCGTTGATTTGTTAACACATGACACATAACAATGTTAATTAGTAATGTGGAGAAATTATGTTTTGAAAGCATTGCAGGAGAATACAGAGTATTTATTCTAATTAGGAAATCACATATTCATGCATATTAATGTGTGTTTAACTCTTCTAGATATTCAATCCATAGCCAGAAAAAGTTGGGGCAGATGGAAAATAGGAACTGGAGTAAAAACCTACAAGGATTCTTTCTTTTACTTTTCATCAGACAGTGTAAACCCAAGATTTTTCCCATTTTATCCCATGTATTTCTTCTCATTTATCAATACGTATCTTTTTTTTTTTGTCTCCGGCCAAAAATTGCTTAGTACTGCAAGGAACATTGAGGACATTGTCACACCAGGCAGTGAAAGGCGGTTTTACCTCATCTTATTGAAAAATGAAGGGACACACACCTCAGAAAAAAAATGTGGAAATAGCATGTGCTTCCACCCAGTTTCCTTCGGCCCTGGGTGGCGCCGGCAACCGCTACAGGAGGGAAACCCTGCAGCATATGGGGAGATTTCAAGGAGTTCCAAGGCCAGAAGGGATATATAATCCTTCCAACAGGTCCTCATCTTTCTTTGGGGTCTTGATCGAAAAGAGCACAGATGAGATCTATGGTTCTGCAACCTGGGCAAAAACCCTGCTGCTCCTTTAGGACTTGTAATTCGCAATGGTTGAAGTCTCCCTTCTAAAACTGCGGAGTCAACTTTCCCCGGGAGGCACAGTAGTGTGATTCCTTTGCAGTTAAAACCTGTTTGTTGGTCCTCTTGGGACCCCAATCTCGGTCTCCCACTGCACAACAGCATTACTGACCAACCTCCATGCAACTGCAAGGAGAAGCATCAACCAGTCCCACACAGTCCAGAACCTTCAGCATCTTGGGATGAATCTTGTCCAGTTCTGGCACCTATCCACTGGATAGCTTCGTAACTACTGTAGTGACCACCTCCAAATTCCTCTTTCTTCCTAGTTTTTCTTCCTTTGCATCCTTCCATCACCTGACTGTTTTGGTTCTGGTCATTCCTCACCCAGGCCCAGCTTTCCCTTCTTGTGTCAGAGAATTGTATGCCAGGACATCTTTGAGGCCAACTAAAGGTCCTTCTCCATGGACTTACTGAATTCCTCGAAGAGACAATCTGAGATGTCTGGAAACAGCACGCATTTTCCCGTTTACAGTGTCTATTGTTAAGATGGCCCCATGTAGCAAAACATTGATTAGATGCTGCTGAAGCCACAACCAGTAAAACTGAATATTTACCGTAAAAAATCTACCAGCTTGTACCCTGAAACAATCAGGACAAACTTTTTGCTGCTTCATACGTAGGTCTTGGTGTGAACTGGACGTGTTTTCCTCACCTGCAGCAAAACGAGCCTCCTTCTCGCCATCGCTGAGGTCGCTGTAAGCATCGTTCTCCATCCTCCTCTCCTTTTCCCTTTGCAGGTTGGTATGTCCCGCACCCCCGAGCGGCCCTGCAGATGGTGTGCCCCAACTCTGCCACTCGATCATGTGCGCAACACGACCCTGAGCCATGGCAGTGGGCTTGGTCACTTTGTCTTTCATGGAGCGAGTTACACCTATAACAGGTGAAAGGGCCGCAGCAGGGGCCAAACCACCAACACGCACACACACAGACACACACACATACAAATATATTGTCAAAACCAATTCTGAACTCCTTTGAAAACACCTCCCGCTGAGGTATAGGTGGGAGTGGAGGAGAAGAATGAAGGTAGAAATTGTGTAATGAGGAGGATCTTTTTAATACCAGTGATGATGATAAAGGATGACAGTCTGGAACTAAATATAATGGCACTGATGAAATCAGGTAATATGAACAGATATGAGATGATTGGTACAACCTGGCACCTTTTATTGGAAATAAAAACACCTTCAGAAGGTAATTATCACTAGAATAAGAGATGCGATTCATTCTGGGAATTTGAAAGAATTTGTCTGCAATAGGTTTGCTGACGAATTGTTCTTTTTTTAGGACTGCAGGATAGCTACAGGTTTGTATGGTGTCCTTAGTAGCAGCGGTGCTGCATTCAAATGTCTAAGCGGAGCTAAAAATATCTGGTGTGAACACCTACAATACTCTCTTCACATTCTTTGACATTTGTCATGTCTGTAGTCATTCATATGCTACGCTAGGCTCAGGCATTTACTGCAAGATGCTTTGTTTAGTTTGATAATGTAGTTATAGCAGAAAAGACACTCTTTGAATCATTTTCTCATCATGTGACTTATTTGTTTCTAAACTAGCCTATACTGGAAAATTAACGCCCGTTGTTTGAATATGAAGCTGATGCTAAATTTATCAAATCAAATTTCTTTGTGTTGCACATTAAAAATAACTGTGGTTGACCAAATAGATTTACATTGACAGAAGTTAAAAGAAATCAACAGCATACTCAAAAAAGAAAAAACTTTTTTTAAAGTTTAAGAACATCCATAAGCTTTAAAAAAAAAAAGGTTAGCAACCATGCTCCTGGTAATGATTTCTATTGTAGTAGGTCCTATAATTTTCATTCAAAAGAATTTCTTTATACGTCAATGAATATGTGAATCAATAAATTTTTTTACATTACACTGACTTACGATTGAGTTTTACCAGTGCTCTCAATTCTGAAGGCAGGGAGGGTAAGGTGTCTTCCCAAGGACAGGTGACTAATATACGAGTGGGATTTGAACCACCACACTTCACATTACTAAATGACCCAACGTGTCCCTTGCCCGGACGCGGGTCACCGGGGCCCCCCCCTGGAGCCAGGCCTGGGGGTGGGGCACGGGGGCGAGCGCCTGGTGGCCGGGCCTTAGCTCATGGGGCCCGGCCGGGCTTAGCCCGAAGAGGCCACATGGGGCCCCCCTCCTGTGGACCCACCACCCACAGGAGGGGCCTTAGTGGTCGGGTGAATGGCGAGTCGGGCGGCAGCCGAAGGCAGGGACCCTGACGGTCCGATCCGCGGCTGCAGAGGCTCCGGCTAGATATATTTGGACTCAACTCGAAAGAACGAGGTCGCGGGTACAAACGGCTGAAATGAGCTTCCTCCGCAGGGTGGCTGGGCTCTCCCTTAGAGATAGGGTGAGGAGTTCGGTCATCCTGGAGGGGCTTGATGTAGAGCCGCTACTCCTCCGCATCGAGAGGAGCCAGATGAGGTGGTTTGGGCATCTGGTCAGGATGCCCCTTGGACGCCTCCCCCGGGAGGTATTGTGGGCACGTCCCACCGGGCGGAGACCTCGGGGTAGGCCCAGGACCCGCTGGAGGGATTGTATATTTGGCCGAGGAGAAGGAAGTCTGGGCTTCCCCGCTCAAGCTGCTGCGCCCGCGAGCCGACCCCGGATAAGCAGAAGAGGACGGTACGGTATTTTTGTAGTATTTTTATTTTTTATAGTAGAACAAATTAAAGACATTTTTTCAAGAATAATTTTCAAACTTTATATCAGACTGCATGTGACAATAATGTGATGAATGTTGGCGACAAGATGTGAATGTCATGTACTCACTCAGCTGTGAGTGCCTCTAAAAACATGCCTATTATTTATGCTTTAATATGTTAATGATTCCTCCATATGTTTTCTTTTTAAAGACACATTATTGATAAGTAAATTTATTAGATAAATAAACAACCAAAACCTAATCAATCTGAATAATCAGATCCATTTCCCTGCTGAATTTGCGGTAATATTTGTGGTTCCATATGTGACCTCCCTAATAAACGTATTAGGTATGGGACAGAGCGATCAGGTCAGAGATGAGGTGAGAATTTAGGCACAGCTGCTTAATTAAGTTGCTGATTGGTACAAAAAGGACAAGACTGGCTGCTTAAAAGCTGAGGAAGCCATTTCAAGAAGAATTAAAGCCATTACCCATCTCCTGGTTAATGAGGTTCATTAAACTTATACAATTAAAAACAGAAATGAAGAATCCTTGAGTGCTAACAGAAATCAAGATGATTTTGCTGGCGAATCTCAACCCAATTAAGATACAAATATATGATTCCAACTAGGGACCTATTCCTCAAGTCAAATGTGTGCAGAGAGGTTGATCGATAAAAGAAATGAAATTAAAATCAAGCAGCCATGAATAAATGGTGAAAGGGGTTTTAGAAATTGCTCCTCTGGTCCACAGGGTAAGTTACAGGCAGAGTTATAAATAGACCCAGTTCTCCCCTCAGACAAAGAGAGCCAATCTCATTTGAAAATCAAACACTCGCTGCAGAGCCTAATTGGGATGGAAATAGGAATGGATAGAATGGGGATGAAGGATGAGGGAGGGTGTTGGGGTCTTTGCCAATCAAAGGCTAAAAAAAACGGACAATATATTTATTATACACTGGTAAATGATAGCAACACAATTATTTTAAATACACTGGACACAACAGAAACATCTTTTACACAAACACTGAGGCACACTGTGCCGAGCACAAAGAACCACAGTCCGAAGCACAAGACATGAGAGAGCACAAAAAGCTTCACCAACCACTGCACAGAAAAGTCACTGTTTCACGAACCAGCAGCACTGGCACATTACAGATACACTACATTCCCCAACACGCCTGTGGAGATGCTTCAGTCGGTAATTAAAGTAAGTAATCTCACTTACTTTAGTCTCTTTGAAATCAAAGATCTGATTGAATTTCCATCAATGACTCTGGAATGTGTCATTGACGTCAGCTGTTGATATCAATGGAAGAAAGGGGTAAGTAGGAAGTGATATAGGAAGGGGCACCCACAGGGGTGGTCATGTTGATTCCAAGCTCCTCTTTCCTCCTTTTCCTATAGAGTGAAGTTGTCTGTTGAGGCAAAGTTTAGCTTAAAAATAATCTGCCTTTTATGGAAAAGTTTAAAAGATAACTTTTGGTTTTTTTTATGTGCATCGGATGATTTTTGAGCCCCCAAAGTGCAAAAAAACAACAATTGAGAGACTGTTTGATAGAGATTTAAATACACAAACTTCAACAGTGGGGGATCAGTTGTTTGAATAAATTTCATACTTTTACCCTTATTTGAGCCTTTGGCATCCTAATGGTCTAACTGTGGTCTAATCTTGTGCAATAAATAGGATGCAGCACTCTGTAATTGGCACCAAAGTTCCATCAGTGACACTGAATGCAAGCAAATTAGATGAATAAGTCAGGATTTCATTTTCTTAGCTTACATCTGATTCCCCTTAACTATCTTACTTCATTTTTATTAGGTTCTACCTTTTTTGCTTTATTTGCCATTGGTTGATGTTGATACATTTAATTGGGTGTATATGGACAAAAGGTGGCAGTAACCTCTCTTAACATTTCCCTGATTTTTCATGGGAAACACTGCATGCTGTATTGATACTATTACACCTGTTCTGCTGACACTTCGGGAAGGTCCTAAAAATATGAGGAACAGCTTGGGTGTTCAGCTACATTTCCAAGCAAATAAATGAATGTGTTGCTGAAATAATTAAGACAGCCCAGAGCAGCTGATGTCTCATCCTTCTTCATTCTCTATAATCTCTCATACTTATTTCCCATCATCCACCTTCCTGTTCATCTCACCTAGAACCAGTCAGCGCTCAACCTTCACATGACTCCATATCTGAGGGCAGTCCTCCACATTAGCTTTTCTGCAATGTTTGACTTACCCATAATCCTTCAGTATGTGAGGTGTCGGAGCAACATGGACAGGTGTGTACATGTTACAATAAATCTCAATTAATCCTCCAAGCTTGTGCACTTCCATGTGTTTTTAAAGCCTGACATGGTAGTCTGTTAGAGAGATAATGTTTGCAGCAGCCAGATTAATTATAACCTCCATGTCCATCGTTTTACGCTTCACTAAAGCAGCAAAACTGCATTTACTTCCATACTAATTTTTACTCTAAGAAAGGTTTGTGTAAAGAAACAAACTCCAAACTTTGAAGAAGAATGAATAGTTTAAATGGCTTGTATTGGAACAGAAGATGTAAAATTAAATTAAAGTAGTCTGTATCCTTTAAAGAAATTATGCAGTTTGGACCATTTAAAGGAACTATACCTGATATTATTTTAATCTTTCTAAGAAAAATGGTTTTCTACGTGGTATAGTATGTGGTA
>JBBBVT010000018.1:21043463-21056958 GCA_037177035.1 Craterocephalus eyresii | reverse complement strand
CCCTGAACTCTGGTGTTGTTCCACAGCAACCCTATCCTTACCTGTTGTATCAGCTGGATATCTATGTATATATTGGTGTATTTGTTGAGAGACTGATATATCAGATTCTTTTTCAATATATTCTCAATTATTTGGTTTGTTTAGCAATAAAAAGAGAAAATTGTGTCAGTAAAGTATTGAAATACACATTTGGGGTTTAAAAATTCATAAAAGTGTTTTTAAGGGTTTCAGATGCTTCGTGTGACATTTTAGTAGCTCTACGTACACAGAACTGAAAGTCAGAAAACAAAAGAGGACTTGGCAGAAAGTAATGATAAAGTTTTTTATACTGTATATTCTAGATAAGCATGCCAATTCACTTATTACAGTAGTGGGATCCAATAATGAAGCATGTGGTGTTTAAGAAGGTTTTTTTATATTTTTACTGTCAAACTCCAACATTATCAGAAATAACAGAAACGCATAATTTTGAGAATGTTTTCCGGCATGTTTTCAGATAACTCATTGAAAGTCCAACACCATGAACAAAGGGAAGAGCAATTAAGCATCTTCTGATGGGCTGAAGCAAAATCGTCAGATCTGTCTGCACTTTCCGTTCTTTGAGTCAGACTGCTGTGAATTTGGAGGGCGTATATCCTCAGAGGAGATCTGGTTGAATCACTCAGTATTGATCCGACTTTTAGCGGAACCACAAACAGGCTGATGTTTCTGCTAATGTGCCTTTCATCGGGCCTTATGCCAGAGGGATGGTTTCCTCATTTAAGCAGGCAGCTTTTAATATGTTATGCAAGTCCAGCAGGATGAGATCATATCTTTTGATTTTTCATGAACACCAGTAAAGATGTGCACTACAGGACTTCATCATGTAAGTGAGCATCCAAAATCCTAGCATTCACATAGTTCTTAGAGGGGCTGACAAAAAGCACTATGATATCCAGGAGAAAAAGAGCTCACAAAACAACTTTATTATTTAGCATTCACTCATCACAGAGCCAAAGTTTGGCTGTTTCAAACCATGCGCTTGATTAGCAGTATTCACAGATACCAAATTAAACATTTACCAAGCTTTAGAGTAGGTTTCAAAACAATAGTTGTGTTTCCATTTCCCTAAAATTGCGCAAAACCTAAATAGCGGAAGAATAATCTGCCAATGGAGACACCTGCGTTCTGAAAAACCTCTCAAATATTGCTAAATGTTTTATGCTCCAATGAGGAGGTTTTCCGGAAGTATTGATATAAAATTATTTCACAATGGAGTACAATGGAAACTGTTTTTCTGCATTTCCACTTCACCAGACATGACATAGAGGATTCACATAACAGACTTGTCTAAGGAAAGTTGGATTGTACGATCAGAGGGGCAGGCGGGAATTTATTTGACCAATAACAACAACCAAAACAACAAGAAGCATGTTACAGGATACAATAAAGTCAGACTGGATTTTTCTTCAATGCATGTAAACACATTAGTTTGACTAAATTCATACAAAATCAACACTGTTGAACGGGACTAACACCCAGATGTTGTGGTTGAAGGTTCGATCACTCCTGAATGTGTCCGCTTACATAGATTCAAATGGGCATAAACACCACATGTTTTGAAGCATACGTGATACAAATAATTCCCATTAAAGCTCATTAACACAACGTCTTTGTGTAGTCAGATGGATAAATTCATCACAAAATGTGTCTCAAAAGCAGCCCGTTAAAGCTAGAGTTGGCAATGGTGGAGAGCTAGCAACATTTTAAAGTGGATCTTCCTGTAAGCCCCACCCACTCCATCAATACACCGTTCAAAGCCGCACGTCCTCCGATAAGCCCCATCGCCTCTCATTCAAAGCCACGCCCCCTCCCCCCATTCGGACAAAATGGCCGGGATTAGTCAGAGTTTCTGCACGTCTGCAGCTCTCACAGAGGTTTGAGTTTTTCTGTTCTTTTTATGAATAAATAATGTCTTGACTACTCCCAGGATGAAAGGAACATTTCACCCAGTTTAGCAAAAAGTGTTTTTGAACAGGACTGCCAGCTATAGGTTTAACTTGCAGTATTGTTTACGTTTTGTTTAGTTTTGGATGACCAGCAAGGCAGCATAAAATGTTTTGAACTTGTGTTTTCAACATGGCAGTGCACAAGTCACTTCATGAACTTACACTGACTGCAGTTATCTATTTCATGCCATCTCTGATGCTAACATACTAACTTAAAATAGGGAACTTTGAAACGATAGATTACACAGTTTAATGCATCTCTGTGAGCACGGTCAGGTCTGCAAATAGATTTATGAGTTTGTTCTCTGCCAACTCAATTATCTGTTCAAATCTAGTCTTCATCTTCATCTAGTTTGTTTTCTTAGTTTTTTTGCACATAATTATGTGTTTGCTTTCAGGCAGACTGTGTTTGATTTATTCTGTCCGTCAGTCTGTAGAGTTTTTTTTGTCACACTTGATCCTGAGTCTGAATCATGTCTGTGAACTCTGGGTGTATTCTGACAAATCCTCCTCCACCTGCTGGCCTCTTTCTCTCTGCAGGCCTGTAAATTACACAGCAGAGACATGTTTGTGGGAGTAAACAACTTGAAGGCTGCCGTGGGATCGGTGCTCGTCGCGAACACCACTTTATCAAAAATGGATCATGCTGCTGAAGCCACTGAATGCCAAAACTGAAACCGAAATAGAAATGTCTAACGTTGTAGTTTCTTTGATTGCAGGCAGGAAGTAATCAATTTCAAGATGTGCTTTTCTCCTCGCGGAGCATGGAGGAGGTGGGAAGCAACAAGATTTATGGAAAATGTGTAGTTTGAAAACTGTAATTAACCTAGCAGTGATGCAATGGTGTTCGAAAATAGATTTTTAAAATATAAACATATTTGTGATGCTTCAAGGACTTACTGTAGAAGCAAAAGGACACCAATAGAAAAAAAGCATAAGTCAGTCATGAAAAAAAACAATAAGATGGATGTCTCTGTTTATACTCCCCTCCGTCTTATTCTTTCTTCTCCTCTGCCTCTCTAGAGTCCACAGCTGAGAAGTGATACATGGCCCAGTAATAGTCTGAGCCCTGGGGAGAGCAGCTCTGTGGCCTTGGTAAGAGGCTATCAACACAAACGCACCTTCACACCGAGTCACGCACAGCCAGTCACGAGAGTGCAGTCATACACACAGGAGAGCACGTAGGTTTGATTAATACGAGCTGCTGCAGGGTGACGCTGCTTTTATCAGCCTTTGCTCTCCTCTTTCTACATTTTTTTCACAAGATACTGAGACACATCCAAGACTGTGAGACCATTAACGTGAAAAATAAGACTCCAGATATTTAATAGAGGGTGACGGGCAGCAAAGATCCAGGAAGCTGAAAGAAGGATACATTTGGCCAATGAATTTTATAGAATATTTAAAATAATGGTAAAATGTTACCCTTCAGCTTTGAGTTCATCATTCAATGCCTTCCCTCCAGTATCTCCATCAATCACTTATCATGCAAGGTGGCCTAAGCTTTTCTCTCCTTACATCAAGCTCAGACTAAATACATCCAGGACAAGCTGGTTCTCAAACAGCTCACACATGAAGACAGACAGCCAGTCACACCTCCACCGATTAGCAGTCATTTATTAATCCGGACGGGGTCAATTTCAGAAGAAAGTGGTGCACCTACAAACTCAAACAGAAAACCATTCCAGCTGGCAGGAGGTTTCCACTCAAAGCCAATCAGCATTAGTTTCTAGGGTGAATTAACATCATATTTGTATTTGTTATTTCTATCTATCTAAATTTTAATGCTTTGGGGACTGTCTATACTGGAGATTTGGTATTATAGAGACAAATGATAAAGAAGAGAGAATAAAACAGAATAACTGGGATTTTGTTACATGTGCTTGGACACCAGAACAATCCACTATATTTAATATTTCAGTGACTGTCTGACGTCTGTGACTCGCAGACATCCCCTGTGCCGCTGCCAGACCTTCCAGGACTTCAGCCTATTCATCAGCTGTTACATGAATAATCATTTGAATTGAGGTCAGGCGACTGGCTCAGATGGTGAGAACATCCCACTGATAAGACATATAAATAACGTCTTGGCTGTCTCGCTTAAAAGCTGCACGGATACATGTTTGGGTGAACTGACTTAAAACATGGGGACTGTTTATTACAATATCTGGCAAAAGTTGAAAGTAATAATAACTAACATGTCTGGTGACATACAAAACAAGAAGATGCTGCTTTGCTTTGGTGTAATGCTGGTTTTGTGTTAAGTCAAATTTGATGGAATTAAAGTGGAAATCCTTTTAAAAAAATGGTTCAATAATATCAAGTTCACATTATAAAGGATGTTTTTTTTATATTCTAGACAGTTTTGATTGGATGGAATATACATTTTTGTGCAAGCTGTTGAGATCTAGCCTCAGTCAGACAGGTGAAGAGTGATTCATTTAGTCTTGAATCTACAGTCTATGGTTGTTCACTTTAACTTCAGAAGTTTGTTTTTATTGCTAATCATCTTTTTCCCTCCATTTCAGGTGGAAAGAAATCATCTTTAGGAGTTATCTTGTATGAGAATTTTAAAAGATTGTTTAAGAAGGATCATAATTTGTGAAAGATTGATATCTACATTACATCTCAACCCCCATCCAGCCTCCCGAGCACATAATATATGATACTTTTGAAAATTTTATACACTTTTTGTTTTTGGATATGAGCAGAAAAGAACAGAATTTTTATTTTTCAGCAACACTGTAATAACAATTTAAACTCATTAGTTTTTTTTCTCCTTTAGCCAGAAAAAGATTAAATGAAGCAGTGTAAAAAGTATCAGTAGCTTGACCTGGCCTCAACAACCTCAGTCCACATGTTAAAGACCGGTCATATTGATAGAGCTGGTCGCTCTAGCAACCATGGGAATGGAGGTGAACTAGCTCAGGATGTGGATGTGGGAGCGCTGGAACTGAATGTTTTTTTTATCACTAAAAAGGTGCATGAATGAGTCACAAGACAATAACAATGGAGAAAAATAAACTCCTCTTGTAGTGAAAAGGCAGTTTTTTTTTCTTCAAAGCTTAGATGTGGTTAAACTTTCTGAAACCAAGACTTCTCGCTTGCATCAGGAGGATGTTCTACTACTACTACTACTACTACTACTACTACTGTCATTTAGCAGACGCTTTTATCCAAAGCGACGTACATTCTGGGTGAGTAGCCATGTTTCTCTCTCACTAGTAAGAGATTTAGGACAAAAATCAATTCTCCTACACCTCCCATTTCTGATGAGAACAACAGCAACAGTGTTTTGTGATTTGTCACAGCAGCTTTTGGTAACACAGAAGTACAGATTGAGATGTGCAGAAACGGTAGTGGCATTTCAAGGAAAAACCAGACAGCAACACTTTACCTGATCCCCATCTTTCCGCACCGGCACAGCATCCGCTGCTGGAGAGGGGGGAAAAAAGAGAAAGATGTAAGAATTAGATGAATTTCTGAATTATTTATTATCAGATGCATGACTCGCAACAGGTATCAAACCATGAGCAGCAAACACGGATGCAGGATAACAGGCAAGATAAGGCTGGAATTATTTTGTCCCAACTGTCCATGATAGGAGGGGGACAGGGAGGGGAGTTAACACTGACAAACAGGGAGATAACAGTGTGTCAAACCAAGGCAGCCTTCAGCATCCTCGCTGAGAAAAAATGACAACACTGTCCAGTATTTCTCTCACGCTCACACATACACACATATGCGTGCACACACAGACACACACATATTGAGCTAAAATTAGATCAATTATCCATGCCAAGCATTACCTCACAGGAGGCACACAACCAATATGAGTCATGAAGGTTGAAAACGATCGTCAAATATTTGAAGGTGAGGAGCCGTACAAATGCTATCAGTATGAAATAGTCTAAGAGTTAATAAAGAAACAAATTTCCATTGTTTTCTGGTATAGATTACATAGTAGACTTAACAGGATGACCTGAAATCTGAGTTATCTGACAAAACAGAATAAAATTATCCATGTATTTCTATTACATAACACCCTATACGAACAGTTTTTAGTCTATTATTTAACGAAGTCCAGTATTCTTGTCTATAATTGCCATAACCAATCTGCAGTCTGTGGCATATCCTTCCAATCAATGTCAAATTTAGGCCTAATCCGATCAGTGTTACTTCCTACCCCTAATACCTTTGAGTATCCCTTGCCAACTGAAACTGAGTTACAGGAGATAGTCCATTATGAAATGCAACAGCAATTAAAGAAGCCACTACCTCATTAGTGGTTGTTTATTTCCTGCAAACAGATGCTGCTGTGATCTCTTTAATAGGCTACATTCATCCTTCTGTGGATGCATGTTAGAAGGAGAGTTTAATTTCTTTATTTATATCGTACCTTTCTACCTCAGCTGCAACTCAAAGTGCTTCATATCAGAAAAAATGCAGAATTATTCACAATTCTTTGTTTGGAGCACATTTTTCAAGCAGGCGTGTATTTCTGACACAGGATCATCGCTTAGAAATTTGGATTTTCAGATGAAATTACTTAATTTTTTACACATTCTTTCCCTGGCGTTTCTGTCAATATTTTAATTACAGTGCAAGAATTCCCAAGTTTTTTTTCAGACTATGAATGTTAGAAATAACCAAAAGAGGAGCGCTTCTACATCAAGACTTTCAAAGTATTCCTGTTTTTGTTTCCCCTCCCTTACCAACATTTCTTCTTAATGCATGAATTTAGACCAGTAAGTAGCTGCTCTTTTCATGATTGATTAAACTGCAATTCTTTCAAATGGATTTACTTAAGTTCATCTTTTTTTTGTGGAGAGGGGGTGCCTTTTCAGTGATTAATATTGTGATTGAATAATTTTCTTAGTGTCAGATTTTTGATCACATTTCTTGTGAGTCATTCTGTCACAGCATGTATCCCATAAACACTTAATGCAAATAAATAAAACAGGATATGAGTCATTAACTTGGAAGTGCCTTTAAGTGCATTTAAATCTACTGCATCATAATAAATCGGGTGTCTTTTTCTTTGCAGCACATTATTTTATTGCAGCAGTAAGATGGGCGAAAATGAAATATGTGTAACACTGAGCCAGAACTAAAATTAGATTAATTTTCCATGCCTTGACTTGCTTGGCACAGGGAGCCACGACCTGCATGAGTCAGTGATGCCTACAATGATGAAGGATATTATATTTAAGTGGCAATGAAAGAAGAGGCCTCCCCCTTATTAACACAAACTATAAACTACATCTATAATGTTTTATGTTGGGAAAAACCACTCAGTTATGGTTGTATAAGGTTGCCACAGAACAAGAATTCTTAAAGCATAACTACCACTTCAGCTGCACATAACAAAGGCCACAGCAAGAGCGTTAAAGTAGACAACTACTTGAGATGTTAAACAACACTGAGACTCTTTAAAGCTGTTGTATTGCAGAGCTCCACTCTGATCATTCCAATATTTTAACATCAAAAACTTAAAAATCCTCCTTTTTCTTGATGAAAGTCTGATAGAAGTGGATTTAACCACTGAAATCAATACAACAGCATGGACTCACTCATCCGTCTACCTTACACTAAGAGCCAATATATCATATGTATTGTATTCTCAACAAATGGCCCAACATCTCCATCGATGCTGTCTGCATTGATTTCATGCTCTCTGCCAGGTTCCACCCCCGCTGAAGGGAGCACTGCCAATCGACAGCACCTAAAAATACCCAGGCTTCTTTCTACCTGCACTGGAGGCTTTCTATGCAAATAAGTGTCAATAAAACCAGACAGGGGGCACTTCTTGCCTTTATCAGTAGAAGAAGATACTAATAATTAAAACTGTCCCTTACTTCAAGGTGTAAAAAGTTACAGCTCTGTATCAAAGATGCTTCAGTCGGTCAGTTTATATATATATTGAAAAACAGAAGTAAATATAGATTTATTTTTCTGTTTTAAGTGTTAAATTTGTTTTCTAAAGCTTTAGAAATCAATTTACCAGCAATGATTTTTAATAGAGAAGATAGCTTCCCTGTCCCATGTTGATAACTTACTTGGTATTGAAAGCATGATGACTCATCCTCATTTTGTAGTTGTGATAGATAGTGTCGAGGCTGCTCTGCCCTGACTTACAATATTTTATCTGGCACTAAACACACACACAGAGACTGATGGGTTCTCTCCGAGGACAGTTCTCAAGGTCAAGTTATTTATTCATTTATAGTCTTGTTACAGCCATAGACAATGTTAAGTTCAAGTCTAAGTTCATGTATTGATCCAATTCAACTTGACTTATGCTAACAAATGAAACCCTTATATGCCTTTTTCAAGTTAAGAATAAGTTTAAACATTTACAAGATTAAAGTAAATGTTTACTATAGTTTCTTTGACTATAGTTGCATGTTAAGAACATGCAGTAGGATACGTTAATAGTTGTTTAATTGTAAGAAATCGAATCCATTCAACATTTCAACAGTTTTACCACCCCAATGTGTGAGTAAAGCATTGATGGTTATATCAGACAATAGAGTGCTTCACTACTGTTAGGCTTTGTAGAAGTGTGTGAAGCTGAGTAAAAAATGCAAGAAACAAGTAATGGCCAAGAAGGAAACTGCCAAAAACGTGTTGTGTGGAATTCCCTCAAAAAAATAATAAAACATGTGTAACTAAGTAAAGGTAGCGTGTTATAAGCTGACCACGACTGTACGCAGTCATAAGAGAGCAAAGCATCCAACAATCAGCAGTTAGTGGTTAGCTTTGTCACCAGATGAAGGCTGATGTTACTCCTGGAGAACAAAAAGCAGACTGAGATGAAATGAACAGAGAACGGACAGAGAGTTTTATCCTTGTGCATATTTAATGTTGAGAATGACTTAACCCTACAGGTAGGGAGGTGGGGTATTTGAAGACTTATATTCTGCTTCATATTTACTTTTCATTTGTGGATTTAGTAAAGGAGCACCATAGAACTGTTCATCAGCTTCCTCTGATTTAAAATGTTTAGAGTCACAAAATCAATCTGCTGGAATCTTCAGAAGTTACATTTCTTTTCCTTTTTCTCTCTGTATCATTATTCCCACTTCTCCATCAAATCTGACTAAATTGGCTGAACAATGTTTTGGCTGGAAAAAAACTTGGCTAACATGTTGATAATAGTGGTAAGCACTAATTATAGGATAGCTTTTCTCACAGGATGCTGCTTTCTTAATATGCCACCTGATGTGACATATCTCCACATTCGCTACAAACTTTACAACATCACAACTGGACTTCAGGACAGGATCCAATCACACATACTAAGTAGGCGGGCCATTACTGAAAATATTTTTCATTTATCATCAGCCAAAATGTTCTGCAAGGGAATCAAATTCAGTGTGGAGAATTCCTCATGATTTATAAAAACAGAGTGGGGAACATCAGCAAAGCAGAGCCAGAAATAATGATGGAGAACCTACATTGAAAGAAGGCAACCAGACAGGTGAATGATCACTCTTAATGTACAGATACGATGAAAGTTGACACAGCTGTGGATGAAGACGAGCAGTCTCACCCTGTGTTCACAATGGGCACAAATAAAATTATTCACATGTAAGAATTATATGTTAAGTCAATGTACAGCACGAATTGACTCCTGTTTGCTTGGGGCGGCGCGTTTTGGGCGAATTTGCAGCTCAAAAAGTCCAAATCGAGCATCCTACTCATGCCAATGGAGCACCCAGTGTGAACACAAGGTGAGTGTCCCTTCCCTGACAAACCAACTAAAACACAAGAGTTACTTTGTAGCACTATGTATCCTTCCGACCTTGAAAATATGCATTAATGACTAATATTGATGGGACATTTGTTTTGTTCATTCCTGGAGCTGTTGTTGCCCACAATAACCTGAGGTTGAGAATCTGCATTTCACAAGATGCCGTGTGACTTTACAGATGAGTTTCCCTTCATGCATTGTAAAGTTGTCCCATTTTGTTCCATGCCAGCAACTGGATATCAATACACTGTCAATTTCAAATTCATATCTGAGATATTAAACTAGATCTAAAAGCAGAATGGCAAGTGACATCATCAGAATCAGTTTTATTCAGCAAGTATAAACACATCCAGGGATTTTTTTGCTGGCAGATGTCACTCTATTAGAAAGAGAGGTAAAAGTAGTGAATAAGTAAATGAATCAATAATGTTGAAAGTAATAAATTAAACATAGTCATAATACATAATTATAATTTCAACTAATAATAACAAATAAATAAAATAAGACTGAACAGCAATCCAAACTTTTAAAGTTTTAGCTTTGTGTGAATGAAGTTTAAATTCTCCAGCAGCTCAGTGTTTGTTTCTATCATTTCTGGGTTTTTACTTCGCCTCTAATAGTTATTTACACAGGGATATCGACACCTTCCTGAACACATTATTAGTTCTGATCCAGTGCTTGGGCTGAAAGACAACATTTCTGCTGCAGCAGTGAGTTCAACTGACTTGTTCAACTTTGTTCAGTGTGCTCTCTGTGCCTCCTTCTCTCTCTCCTTGTTAATGAAAGGCATGCAGTCTTAGTCATGACTGCTCTCTGTGAGCAAATTTGAGATGCAACCCAGGGGATCTTGGAAGCCATTTACTTCACACAACACACCCACTTACATGGAGACCCATGCAAACACACACATCCACCTATAGCAGACAAACAACCATACAGACACACATATTTCAGGCGCATGAACTCTGAAACTGATGGAGCTCTCTGCTGGAGCCACAGGAGAGGAAGAAGAAGGTAAAGGGGGGCAAAAAAGGAAGCTCTCCAAAAAACCAGAGGAAATGTTTAAAAAGGAACACAGGAAGGATAGAAAACTAAGAGACTGATGGTGAATTAGAGCTGGAAGGGGGTGACTTTGTGAAGGAGGGAAGAGGAACAGATGATGGGAACATCTGGTAATTATGAAAACCATGTACAAATACAGCAAACAAGACAAAGTGGTGAAAAAAAATTCAATGAAGTTTAAAACAATAAAAAAGTCCAACCTTAAAAATTCATTTGCATTTAAAAAAAACTAAATATTTTAATACCTCTGCTATAGTACATAAAGGTTTAAGGGTTAACTAGGTAACGCAGGTAGAACTGGCTTGTGCACACACAACTCAGGGCTTTAAAACATTGTAAGAGGACAGTTGATGAACCGACGCAGCCCCTGTAGTGCTTGCAGACAGTTTCTGGCTCTCTTCTGGAGTCTCAAAACCTTGGAGCTTTCTGGTAAACCAGCTCACACCAGTTTAACCATAGCCAAAGTTGAAGGACTTTACTCTGCAGAAGTATCAAACAGCTCAGAGCTTGGGTCATAAAAGCCAAAGGTTCATCCAGCAGGCTTGATTCTGTCTATGTTCAGACTTTAAGGCATGGGTCTAGTCTAAGCCTGATTAAGAGATTGTTCATTTATGCTTATGGATTTCATCTTGAAAAATAGAGATATGATGCTTGCCTAAGTGAATCAAAGCTTGTGTGTGGGTAAAGTTTAAAATCGTGTGTAGCAGTCTGACAGGGTAATTTAGAATAACGTAAAACAGATTTTTTTTTTGTCATAGTGGCATGTGTTTGCAGTTAACCATTTAATAAACATCCATGATGCTGTGCTGAGCCTGTAATAACCGACTCCATTTGCCACTTGCGCACTAATCAGACTCAGTTGTTCTCGCACTGTGGGATTTGCAATGTCAACACACAGTGCAAGCAGGCGCCTCAGTTAATGCGGGTTTAAAATGGTTGTAATCAGCATTTTACCAAGTTTGTGGTGGAAAAAGTCACTAAAATCACTCAAATAGAACAGCAGTGCATACTGTAATCAGGAGTTCTTGAAGAAAGCAGAAATTTTGAAACCAGCTGATTGGATGATTCTTGTTTGATTTTAAAATTCAAACAATCCATCACACTGGACATTGATGAGCATCGTTACTCCAGATACAGCGCTGTCATGGCCCGACAATCCCGCCTTTTTCTTCCCCTAATGTCTTTTCTTACTAGGTCAGTTTCATTTGCACTTGCTTTTCTTCAAACTCACCACTCTGCAAACCACAAACACCCGAAACCCTAATTTAAATAGGGTTTTTTCCACCCGTTAGCGCTAAGCAATCTTAGTGAATCACCCTCAAACCATAGCCCAGGCCCTCGAGCAAAACTTTACATAGCACTCGCAAATTAGTACATGTAAAATGAGATCTTCATAGATCTGGCCCTTAGAAGTGTTAGGCCAAGACCCTATTGTACATTAAAACTTGTGGATTTAAATGTTAGCCTCAGCTTAACATTTTTCTCTTCATTAATAGTTCTACTGTTCTAATTTCATTGTTAATAGTTATTGTGCTTCTTTATTTATAAGACTTCATTTATTTGATGTGACCACACTGGACATTTAGAATTAAGTACGGTGGTGGATAATTTACGTAATGAAGAGTTGGATCAGTTTCTCTGACTGTGTATGTAGCGATAACTCTTGCTCACTCATTTTACAAGAACTTGGTAATTAATCTGAGTCAGAGTCTGTTTATGTGTTATGGTGTTTTTCGTCGGTGTAATGTTTGCTTGTTAGACTGTAGAACATGCAGCTCGCAGCCTCTGAGGCTCGATACAGTATGTGTGAGCCTGTTAACCTTTGAGGAAAAGGTCATTAGTGTTTGTGCATGAATCCAAACACTGCAGTGAAGTTACACACGACCAAAAGACCAGCAGATATGAAAAGAAAGGCTGCCTCTTGTGTGACCAGAGGTTGATTGTAGACATGAGTTACTCTGAAAAATCCAAAAAGCTGCTATTTGTATTTTTTTTAAAAGAGCATATTCATTTTTGTTAACTGTGATAGTCTGTGATTAACTGTAATTAAGTTCACTACAGTTAGTCTAATCCACCAAAAAACAATTTACTCTTTTCATTAATGAAGTTTGTGATAATTTCGAAGTCTTACATTTTGAATTTGTACAAGGTGTCCTAAAACAAGGTTATTGCTCATGCCATATTAAAAATCTGAATTTGGCATCAGCTCTGTGAGAGAAACTGATTTTGGGCATACAGGTGCCTTGAATCCACCAAAAACCACTTTATCCTCCTTATTTATGAAGATTCAGCAATTAACCACAGTCACATCTGTCATTCTGCTCCACGCTGCTTTACCAGTTGGTGCCGGTAATGCACCAAATAGCTGCTTGTGCACTACTAAGAAAATATAAAGAAGCAAAAGAACAAGTCATTGCCTCTATCTCATGTTTGATTGAGACCAGAGTGATATGAAAGAATCCGAAAAATCTTCCTGCCATTAAAAAGGGAATTTTGAGAATTAATTAAACAACCAATATACTGGATACGCTGTTGTTTGCTTACAGAGCAGAACGGACCGAAACACCTCCATTCCAACATCAAGCTGTCTATTGTTGAGGCTGCAATTTCAGGTATAACGCTACGCTTTCGTCAGACCACAAGCTAGGTGTTTACATTTTGGACAGTAGTTATCATAATTAATTCACAC
>JBBBVT010000018.1:21001800-21021920 GCA_037177035.1 Craterocephalus eyresii | reverse complement strand
GTTAGCAGGTAAAACTACAGACAACAACTGTCTAATAAAAGTCCTAAAATATCAGGTTCAGCCGTTTAGTTTTTAATTCACTAATCAGCATGATAACGTGACTGCTGGCTGCGCTTCCAGCACCTACCGTGGTTTTCCCAATGGTAATGATGATTGGCGGAAAATAAAAATGTCAGGGGAGATGTGGGTAAGTCAGTGTTCGCAGCCGAACACACACACACACACACACACACGGTGCGCACACAGGAGGAGGTGGAGAGGGGGAGACACTGTCGCAACATCAATCAGCCTGAGATTATGCTTTTTCCAAGGTATTTCTTCTACAAAATTCCGTTTTCATCAGATGTTACCTTTTATTTGGGTTATGTTAGTTACGTTAAAGGTCACATATCTGAACTTTTTTAAATTGTATTTTTCAAAGTAATGGAAAAATTACTTTTCTGAATAATTAGTTATTTTTATGATGCTGTAATTCTGTTTCTAACGGAGTTACTTTTAGTGAGAAGTAACAAGTAACTGTAATAAATTACTTTTTTAAAGTAGTGTGCCCAACGCTGATTAATTGACAGTGTGACTCCTCCTCATTTGTCATTGGCTCCTCAGATTCAGGGCCAAACCAACTCAGGAGACTCCTTTGTCAGGCTTGAATTAACAGATTAAACCTGCTCTTGGTTTAACTTGTTTTTTATTTCCGTGGAGCAAATTTATAAATGAATAAATTATATAGAATTATGACATCCATCAATTGGCCGGGTGCAGAGCGGCGCGAAAACAGCAGACGGTCATGTGTGTGGACCGTGTGCACAGGCGCAAGGACACCCAAATAATAAATGTGTGATTTTCTATTAACATAGTTTTTTTTAAGTTTTTTTTTAAAAGGACTTAAATTTATTTATCTACGTATTTATTTGAACTTAAAACATTACCATCTAAATTTAATTAAACAAAAGAAATAGTAAAAAAAAATAAAACAGAACATAAATCTAAACAAAATAAATATTTAATTAATGAATATTAAATAAAGTGTTCTTATGATCAGCATTTCCATTTATTTGACATAAAACGGAAACAATAGAATTACTAATAATGATAAATACTGTCTGGTAAAAGTACATTTTCTACTTCAGGCAGACTTTATTTTAATTTATTTTACATAATTGTTCCCATTTATGCGTCTCGCGCATGTTGTCCAGCTGGTGAACGCGCACCTGATGTGATGTTTGTGCGGAGGAGGAAACTGGGGTTACATAAGGCCCAAAGTGGAGATGTTCCCTCTGCGGGTGCGCAGCCAGGATCGTGTGCACAAACCCCATTAAATGAGAGCATAAATCACTTGCATTTGAATTTGAGCAGCTAAAACTCTAAGGCCTAGCTTCATGCATATTTACAGCCGCAAGGCAAGGCAGGGTTAGGCTATTTGTACAGGACATTTCATGTACTAGACTATTCAAAGTAAAGTACAAGCAATTTAAAAGAAACCAACATTATAAACAAACTTTAAAAGAAATGAAATCAAACAAATGCAACATAATAACATAAATGCAAGAAATGAAAGTCATAGTTTTCAGGAACCAGAAACCGTTTTTTATAAAAAGCAGTTATGCAAAAAAAAAACAAAGACATAAAAAACACTTTTAACCTTGATTTGAAACAGCTGAAGGTTTCAGTTTTCTAGGAGTTTGTTCCACATGTGTGGAGCATAAAATCTGAACATTGCCTCCCCTCAGAAAGTACACGTGACACTGATGACCTCAGGGGTCTGGAAGTTCATACATACCTGAAGTTCCTGTATGTATTCTGGTCCTAAACTCTTCAGGTACTTGTAAAATAACAGCAGGATTTTGAAATTTTTTCTTTTACAAACATTAAGCCAGTATAAACTTCTAAGGAATAGAGTTATATGATCCTTTGTCTTGGTCTTAGTGAGGACTTCTGAACTAACAGAACTAGCATCTAAAGGATAAATACATGGATAGGTTTTTCTAAATCCTGCTGAGACATCAGTCCTTTAATCTTCGTTATGTTTTTTAAGTGAAAATTCTCTGACTTTCCAACTGCCTTAATGTGGCTGCTGAAAATTGCGGCCTTTTTTTTCTAAAGGAAAAATCTCAAAACTTGTTTCTGAAGTTTTTTTCTGTTAAAAAACGGAATTGTATTTTTGTTGTTTTTTTTGGTAGCTGTTTTTCTATCATGTTTTTCATAGAAACTGATGGAATATGTTCCAAACTCCAATATTCCTCTTTATGTGTTTCTCAAACTATAAGAGGATACAGACAAGTGGTACCAGTGAAGGAGGAGGGATCACAGGGTTTGTTAATGACTTCCAAGCTTCCAATTAAAATGATATATATTTCATGACAACTCAAGGAGCCAGGTGTTATGAATGAACCAGAGTTATATTAAGCCCAGGTCCAAGCCACAACCAGCGATAATTTATCAGTGTGAATGTGAATAAATGCCAATTATCTGTCCAATCTGGTCCAAATCCACTGGAACTCACTTTCTATAAGTGAACCAATGAGTGTAACCAAACAGCCTCAATCACCATAATTTAGCTTTGACTGCTTCCATTCTTTAAAAGTGCCCGATAAGCTTCTTTTTAAATAGGCAAGGCAAGGCAAGTTTATTTGTATAGCACATTTCATGTAAATGACAATTCAAGGTGCTTTACATACAAACATGAGAAACATTACAGCAAGGTGCAGAAAGCAATAAAAAGAATTAAAAACAATCGAAAATCACACAATACGAAAATTAAAGAAAGAAAGAAACACTAAGAAAAAAAAAACACTCATCATAATAGGTTGCAAGAAAAGTTTTTAACCCTGATTTAAAAATGCTGACACTTTCAACAGACCTGCTGCTTTCTGAGAGTTTGTTCCATATGTGAGGAGCATAAAAACTGAACGTAGAAGTTGCATGTCCTGTACATCGTAACCATATGGAGTGTAACTTTGAACAAGCACCCAAACACTGATCAGTCTCACCACTATTCCAACTCACAGCTGCAAACTCTACAGAAATGGTTTAAGAGTTTAAGATAATGTGTTTCTTCTGACACATTAAAGAGTGTTACGGCAACATAACTCGATGGAAAAAGGATGAAAATGTGCCTAAGACGATATTGCCGACCAGAAATCAATACTGAAATCATTGCTCTATGGAGCAAATTGTTTTGGTCTTTAATTCGTGAGACTGTGTATACAACCACAGTCAGATGCGCTGCCTTGCGCCAGAGCACCCCAGTGATTGTAGCAAGAAAGAATATCACATTTTGACTTATGGCCTCAAAGGTTATTATTTACTAGGCTCCTCTATTATGGTTGAATTATTATTACTGTGTTAAACCATAGTTACACAGTTGCTTTACAGGGTTCATAAATGTGTTTATGTGAATATTATGTGTAAGTTTAAACGGCAAGTATTTCAAGGCAGAATTGGCATGAAAAATATTGGCTTTATTCCATTTGAATTAATTATGTCTATGATTTATTATTAACTAAACAGCCTTTTAGCTGCTTCCACCTCTAATTTTCCTGCTATATGTCAAAATGTCTGCTGTCAAAAAGGGGTATGAGCTAGCCTCACACTGTGCACTACTGTCCACAGCCTTGGTTGTTTTGTTGTCAAGGCAACCTGCATGGATGTGGAGTTGAATAGATCTCTTTCTGTGCCTGGGATGGACAACAAAAGCAGCACAACTGTCCAATGGAGTCATGTATTTCACATGTGTTCACAGAAATTGATCAACCTAGTTTCATTTGATCACAGCTCCTCATTCAGGTAGAATCAAGTAACAATCTAATATTCTCTACAGGGCATTTAATTTAATTGGATACTCTGAATTCCAGCTGGTTTAATGTCTCAGTATGGCAACTTAGCTGTTGAATAAATGACAAAAAAGTTCCTGCTTAGGTGCCTCACACTCCGCCAACTGTGACAGAATATTGACACCCTTATCCAAGTCAGTAACCACCACAGATAAAAATGATGCAAAAACAGAGTTTGGAACTGAACTGAAAATGGGTAGAAAGGGAGCCAAAATCTAAAAAAAAAAAGATGTCGAAAGACCATCAGAAGGCTTGAAGGAGAATTATAGCTCCTTGGAAACACAAAATAAAGAAATAAAAGGTGACCGAAAACTCAATTTTATTCCGTTAAAGCCAGCGCTATCGAATCAAGCTTTTTTCAAAAATGAAATCCAAAAATTCTTTTTTCACACAATGGTTAATACCAAGGCTGCAATTTAGCATGCATGTGATGATAGCTCATCATCTCTCACATTCAACACATGCATTCACTTTTTGGTCATTTTCTTTTCTTTCTGTCTCTGGTAGCCAAACCCACATGAAAAGGCAAGTCAGATTAAAGGATAAGAATGCATTTAATGTTTTAAAGCAGACTCAGTCCAAGTTGAGTCTTTGAGCTGCTCGGTTTTGTTGTGGATTCATCTGCAGCCTCCTTCTACTTGAGTAAAGGTAAAGGCGAGGAAGTGTTGATATATGCGTGCATAAGAATAACACCGTCTGCAGCTGGGCTTAATAATCACTCCTCTCTCCCTCTGACAATGCAATTCAGCTGTTTCCCTCCTCCAAACATCTCTGCCCTCACCTCCTCTCTGCCTTCCCAGCCTCCTCCTCTTCATCTCACACAAAATGAAAACACAGTGATTCAGTTGCAGAGAGCAGACGAAGGAGGATGATGGCTGCTCCCAATTCTATTAACTCAGATCTTCATTTCAGACCGGGGGCAGGGGGGCAGCCCTGGAATTTCCTCTCTGAACTCCACCAAGTCTCAGAATTTTTTTCCCTTTTTTCATGTCTTTTTCCATCCAGCTGATTTTCTTATTACATTTTGTCTCAGAATTCTTTATAGTTTCAGATACAAATCAGGCAGTCCCTGCATCAACATACATTCGTCATTCTGACCTGTAATTCAGCTGCACTGCCAGACCTGTCAGTACGACGCACACTATGTGTCATTGTTCCACTGCCGTCAGAGTTGTACCAGCGCTGTGAAGTGTTTGACAGATTTTCCATGCTGTGACCCTGACGTCAGTGAGGGGAGACAAAAAGCGTAATCACAACTGCTAATTACTGACTGATCCAACAGACTGACAGGTCAGGGATCAGACAGAGTAGAGACTCACTTTTACTTCAGCAACAACTAAATCGACTTTATCTCTTGGATAGGAAACTTTTTTTTAAATCATTTTCCTCTTTATCTCAAAAAAAATTTTAAACCAAGCGGGATGATCTGTGGCCTTTTGATGCCTTGACTTTGCCTCCAAGATCTTTGTGATGGCGGAGCTGTAGACAGCCATGAATGGATCCCAATGTTATTTTAGCATTGTTTCTTTAAGCTATGAAAGGTGGATATAGAAGGACTTCTGATGCTGATTATAGGCAAGTATACTGCATATATGCGTCACTTTTGGATAGATCGTTGAGGAATTTTATGAAACTACTCATGTGTCCCTCAAAGTGAGTTTGGCTCTCTTCAAATTCTCAAAATAGGAAGTAATGCTCTACATCCCATTACAAAACCCTAGTTTTTAAAATGTATAATTCATTCATTAATTTATTTGCTTGTCTGAGGTAAGGAAGAGTGATAAGATACAAACTATTCTTTTTTTCTGTCATTCACCTCTGATCTGAATATAACATCCAGGGGCGTTATAAGTCGAGAAAAAAACATGTGTACAGAATTCTTTTTTCCCCCCCATGTTATAAAATGTAAAAATGAAAACCTCTCACTGTATTAAAAGAATGTACAATCCATGTTTATCAGTTGTATAAAATATAAGAATTTCTACAAGACTTCAACATTTACAGTGAGACACAGTTGGAAAACTATGTAGCAGAATAAGTCAATAAAAAGATTATTTTCAGCTCTAATGATATAATGAACAGTTAAAAACACAGGAATAAGAAGACACAAGAATTGAAGAAGCAATAATATCGATTTTCTGAGCCAAAGTGGGGGAAAAGGAACAGCTGAAAAATGACTCTTTTTTTTCCTCTCAGCATCAGTCTAATAAGAGTAAATGACTTTCTGAACATTTGTACTTTCACTTGTGACTGGAAAGCAAAGTTTCACAGACAACCCCAATGATGAAGAGGTTCATTTATTTATTTATTTATTTGTGGGCTTTCCTGATATTATATAAAGACCTGCAGAGTTGTAAAGACCAACAGGTGTTCATAGAGGCTGTTGAATCTAGTCATGCTCTTCTCCTGCATGATTTTTATTTGATTGATATTCTGCACCGATCCAAGGCAGAAAGGCTCATTTCACTCTTAGGTTCGGGTCCTGGAACCAAAAATAAAATGAACCAGATCCTAGTGGATAATAATCTCTGTCTTCACATGCATCTCACAAAAACCTTAAATTATAGGAAGAAACATTTCAAAGGACATCACCATGACGACATTCTGTCCTGCAGAATGTACTCTGCTCACGGCGAAATGCTTGTCATCTTAAGGCAAAGAGATGAGGAGCAAGTGGGAGGTTTTCGGTGAAGAATATAAAAAACGGAGCCAGGGTGGGTGAGGAAGAATTACAGGAAGAGCAAGAGGGAGATAAAATCCAGGCAACTATCTGAGAGTGAAGAGATAGAGGGATGATGGAGAGGAGGATAGAGGAGGAGGGGAAAGGAGGGGGGAAAGTGTATGACTCATACAGAAAATGAGGAAAAAAAATTCAAGCAGAGAAAATTTATGGGGAGCTGCTATAAGAGTAAAAAATATATCTTAAGATGGATAGAAACAGGGCAAGAAGGAGGGATGATGAGGAGAGAGAGTTATTTGTATTCTGTCTGCGGGGAAAGAAGAGGCAAGGAGCTAGATAGAAAAAATAAATACACTAAATGGGTTAGGTAAAGTAAGAGATATTCTGTAAAATAATAGGACCTGACTAGAATGAGATTATGTTCACTGAAACATGGTACAAACTGTTCATAGCAGCAAGTGTATATTTTCCTGAAACTGTGTGTGTGTGTGTGTGTGTGTTACTGTAAATTATTAGAATAAGGTTTTTTATGCCAAGAGAAAAATTTCAAACAAAACCAAAACCACAAGTTTAAGATGTGCACCTTCTAAAACAAATTGCAAATACTGTTATACATAAACAAAGGGAATAACAAAGGAGGTATGTACAGTATTATGATACTGTATAAGCAGATCATTGCACAGGTCATAATAATGTTGTATATATATAGTGTTATTCACACACATAATTCTGAACAGCAAGGCAACTTACACTCGTTTTGTAATTACGATAGGGGATTCATTAAAAAAAAAGCAAACATAAATGGACAAGTGTAGAAGGGGAAAAACAGGAGCTTCATTGTCAATATTTTCACATGAGCATCACTATTCTTTCACACAGTCTGAACCCTTTTCAACAAGTTTTTTTTTCTTTTATTTAAGAAGTCTTCAGGGATAGTTCTTCATGCTTCTTGAAGGACTTTCCAAAGTTCTTCCTTAGATGTTTTGTTCAATTCAATTCAGATTTATTTGTATAGTGCCAATTCACAACAAAGTCACCTCAAACCACTTTACAGACAATTCAAGCAATTCTTTGTGATCCAACTGAGAGACATCTACATTTGAACAGTTTATATGTTCACAAACAAGCCAGTTCATAAAAAGTAATTTTCTTGCTATGGAAAACCACCAGATTGCACAGAACCTTGTGTTCCATTCAGTCCTCCCCCTGAACATGCATGGGGTGGCAGGGAACAGTTGTTATTCATTCTCTGTTCCCACAGTGCTCTGGTACTGTTGAGACCCGTGCTCTGGGGAGGATTTATCCCATCACTCAGTCCAGTTCTTTTGTCATTGGGCATATTCAGCCTTTTTCTCTCCTTTTCCATTCTTTCCTTTTATTTAAAGACAACAATAAAGGTTTGTTGTTAGCTTCTTTAACCTATCTTATCTTAGCTCAGTGTTTTGGTTCTCCCGCTGCAAACAGATTACACAGTTGAATCTGATCTTTTCATCCATATAAATACAATCTGAAGAATGGGAAGCATGAAATTGTGAGTTTTTATGTAACTTTGTTTTGTCTATACAGATATTTTTTATCCACATAGCTTTAGCCACTGGAGATTTATCAGAGACTAATTTTTTTTCACTGATAGCTCGCATTTTTAATGGGTATGATGTACCAGGTATCAGTAGGAGGTTTTCAGTTGTCACACATGGTTTTACCCATATTCTATACCCTGACTCAGTGTATAGATAAGGAGTTGATTTATGTAAATGTTTAATTCCTTAACACCCATTTAAGAAAATAAACTGCACGTGTCTCAAAATTCAAGACACATGATGGAAGGAACAAGAAAAGAAAATGAAAGTAATGTAAGGAAATTAAAGGTTTGGCTGACATCCAATTCAAAGATCATATGTTTCATTTTTCTTTCTCCTTTTCTTTGTTCCTTTGATGCTCATCGCAACTTGCTTTCATCAGAATTCAGCCCCTGTTGGCTGCCAACTGTAGGCTTTAAGTTTAGCTTTAGGATTTGGTGTCAGGTCATAGATGGTGAGGGAAAGCTAGTGAGTCTTCTTCAAAAGGTATACATGTAGGTGACCGAGAGTCGGGATGAGGTGAAGGCAGCAGTGTGGCTGTCTGGTGGGTAATCCTGTTCCTGGCAGTCTGAGAGGCTTGCTCAGTCCTTAACTCCTCACCTTGCCTGTTCAGAGATGTTTTAAAATTCAGGGTTTGCTCTTTGGTAAAGCAGAGGCAGATGTATTTAGACATAAGTGTGACATTAAAGCAGTCCACGATGACTGTGTTTCACATTAATAAAGACGGGTGTCTTTAAAGTGTAAGTTTAGTCCAAGTCACTTGTTCTTACAGACTTCTGTCAGTCATTAAGAAATGCACTCCAATGTGTGCTCAGTGCCTGGAGATGTCCTCATTAAAGGTGCAACACACTTTTTTTTCTCTTTCCTCACACTTTAGGGGCCATTTAATCACAAAGATTTTTTTAGGGTTTCTGTTTTAGAGTTGCAGGAACCAAAATCTGTATGTAATCAGAATTACTGTAGTTGTTATTCAAAGGTCCAATTTATGCATATCATAAAAACATTAAGACGCAATTGATATAATGCAGAACATTTAACTGAAGGAGTTTCTTGAATATACACACACTCACCAGGTACATTAGTAGGTCATCTTGGATTTTGGATTTTGGGAGACATTATACTGTAGCATCACACAGTTGCTGCACATCCATGATTAGAATCCCCTGATCCACCGCATCCTAAAGATGCTCTGTTGGGTTGATATGTGGTGACTATGGACTGTTGGAGTCCAGTGAACTCAATATTGTGTTCAAGAAACCAGTTGTGGATGATCTGAGCTTTGTGACATGGATCATTATCCTGCTGGAAGTAGCATCACAGGACGGTACACTGTGATGGCAAAAGAATGGACATGGTCAGCTATAATATTCAAGTAGACTGTAGTGTTTAAAAGAACAACAATGGGACAAATAATTACACCACCAGCACCAGTCAAAACCATTGATACAAGGCAGGATGGATCTATTCTTTCTTTTATTGCCAAATTTTTGCGACCCTAAAATCTGAAAGCTGCTGAATCAAGCCTCATCAGACCAGGCAACATTTATTCACCTTCTTTGGTCCATTTTTGGTGTGTCTGTGTGAGTTGTAGCTTCATTTTCCTGTTCTTAGGAGAAGGCACCAGTGTGAGCTTCTGCTGCTGCAGCCCCTCTACCTCAGAGCTGACCATGTGGTACACAGAGATGCTATTCTGCATGTACATGGTTTTAACCAGGTTATTTGAGTTACAGTTGCCATAATCTCTAAGCAGTCTGTCTATTTTCCTCTGACATCAGCATCATTTCAGTCCAGACAACTGCTGTTTACTAGATCATTTTTAGTTTTTAGGCCATTTTCTGTAAACCCTGGAGACGTTCATGTGGGAAAATCCTAGAATAGCAGCAGTTGCATGGAATTACTATCTTATGATTGGCTGATTGTGAGTATTAATAAGAGATTGAAGTGTTCTACCTATAAGTGGCTGGTGAGTGTATTTTTTTTTATCATTTACATTGGAAGCGTACTCATTCAGTAAGAAATCCAAAAATAAGATGTGTAATATCAAAACCTAAATCAATTATAAATCAGTATTAAGATACATTTTTGACTAAATAATGCTCTTCTCTTCCTGGTAATTGCACGATGATTCAGTCTGAGTAATTATTGGTGCCACCTAAGAAATGATAGGAAAAAAAGTGAAAAGTGATCTCCCTACAATCTCCTCAAGAAATATTTGTTGTTTTTGTTGTTAAGTCCTTCACTATGATCCCAGCTGGTCTTTAATTGGCTCGTAGGTTCTGGGCAGGGACTGTAAAACAGCTGTCAGCTGCAACCACGAAGGGCATACAGTCAAATTATTGTTATTCTATATGTTGTAATTATAAAGGATGCTGTCTGGAGTAGCTGTTCCAGCTCTTTTAAAGTTAATTTTATATCAGTAAGGCCGCTGCTTTTCAGTCAGCCTTTCAAAACCTGAGAATTATCAAGACAATTTTCTCCCGATGAAACGTTGAAACAAAATTAGATAAATATTATCAGATACTGACACCCACACAGCAACACAGATCCAAAGTCTAGCAACAGCGGCTTCACTGTAAATGTCATAACAATTGATCTCACAACTGAGTCCAGCCGAATCGATACTGTTTGTTTTCTGCTCACAGGGTTGTCCTGCTGTTCGGCTCCTCCCAAGCCTCTGAAGCTGCATTCAAGCTGCCCGTCAGGCTTCTGAAACCAAAACTAAATGGGTTGACTTTACTACAGCTGTGCAGAATGATGCAACACTCTGGTACAAAACTTTTAACCATCCAGCCAATGAGAAGACATAACTTTCATACAAAATGTACTTTTCAGTTGATATGACACATCTCAGTCTTCAATGCAAACAGATCTTCACATTTGTCTTTTTCTTGTCCTGCAGCATTGGAACAGTATGATGTTCTGGCTGCTGATCGGTGGCAAAGAAGTTCACTTTGCCAAGAGGAGCTTAGTGGATTTAAAGGAAATAGTGCTTTTTGGATGTAAATCTCCTTGATACTTGAGTATTATTTATTTTGGTTGTTCCTGTGTTACATTTTCATGCTGCATCTAAGAGGGGGGAGAAGGAGAAGAATAAGAAATAAATATTTAAACGACAGAAAGCAACAGTAACAGGAAAACTAGCCAATCGGCTGCTACACTTGAAAAGAAGCTGAACAGAAAACACCCAATTGCCTCTGTAAGAAAAAAAAGCAGACAATCATCAGAAGCACCAAGAAGATAAACTCAGAACAAAAACAGCTGAGAGAACTCGCCATCCAGATGCACCTGCTTTGAACCTTTTAGTTTTGGCAATACAATAAACTAATGGTGCACAAAATGTGTCCCAGATGTGTCCTGTTTTAGTTATTAATCTTATATTCCTGATAGAAAATCTTCCATTGAGACAGATATTTTGTTTTATTTTGTGCACAAATACATGAAGTCGGCTGCATTTATTCAAATAGAAAAATTAAAACAAAGGATTGACACAGGGTAGCTGGGGCACATTTAAAAGCCCTCCATCCTGTTTTCTCTGAAGCTGGCTAACCTTTTGTACCTTTGCTAGTAAATGTGAGCTATGTTGTACATGTAGTCAGGGTTGTACACAGGTATTCATGGAATATCCACACAAATCCAGTCTTCAAAGAGTTTACCCATGTCTAAATCCTCTCTGATGCGCATCACATGCTGCAAGCAAATGTTCTTCCTCAGAGATAGTGATTATCTTTCAGTTCAGTTCAGTTAAGTTCAATTTATTTCGACATTTTCAAGAAACAACAAATAAATGTGAAAATATCAACAAAGACAGTCAAAAAGGAGTGGGTCTTTTAAGTCCTGCTTCCTTCCAGCCAGTAACAGGATGGGTTGGTTAAGTGAAGGCATGAGAATGAGGGTGCTTATTTCACACTGATGCACACTCACAGACGTCAAACAGCAGAAAACATGCAACAATGATCTAACAGACATTTGTGTGCCAACCACAAGTGGCAGCGTAGTCACATGTCAGTATATAATACAGTTTGTTCTTCTTTTGCAAAACAAGCTTTAAAAAGATCATGGCAGGAATCTGTAGTACACACTCTTCTGCAGGTGCCTCTTTACCGCTGACTGCAAACAAGATCCGGCGTCATTTCTGCTTTCTCTAAGTCTTTTAACAGTGTGATGGCTTCCTGCTGTTCTAAGCTGGTGGCACACAAAGATGACAGAACCGAAGCTACAGGGTGAAATGAAGAAGTACAAATATTATACAAACAGTAATTTGTGCATATTAAATTTACTGTCAGGAAAGGATGAGGTTTTAGGTTGGGCATACTTACAGGACCTCAGTCTAGCTTTGGAGGCAGTCAGGCTCTGAAACTCCTTTACATCCTTGTTGGGGAACTCTTGCTCTGTAAAATAAGTTTTTCCATCAAAGTGACATGAGTTGCATTCATCCTGGTAATCCTCCAGCACTTTAATCTGTTGGGTTTCCACAAAGTCCCAAAATGCAAGCAGAGTGGTGGATGTTAGTGAAAAGGCATGAATGATTGAGTCAGGGGTAGGTTTTTTTTTTTTAGAAGAAGAAGATGAATGGAAACAAAACATATTTGTTCTGATTTTAACTTTTTATATCATGCATGTAAAAATATTTCTGCTATACCAGCTTTTTTTGCCAGGTTTTAGTGCACCAGTAAGTAACACCAACAATGGCACAAAGAAGATACATGTTCATAACATACATCAGCTCATTCTTCTAAGATAATCTGGATCAAGTTTGCTTTCCTTCCTTGGAGTTAAAAGCAACCAAGAAAAACCAGCATTTAGTTGTCATGCCCCTTATATCAAGTAACATTCTGCTCTAAACCTTAACTATTTTAAATCAGGTCTTAACCTTTTTTGGGACCAAATCTTTTGATCAAGCTCTGCATTTTTTCATAATATAAACTATTTTTTGAACATGTAGACTGTTGGTAATTATGTATTTCCTGTCTACATCTGTTTATTGTATATAACTGATTACATATAGCGTTGTGTGTTTCTTCTGATCAAGTGCAATACATTGGGTTGACTTATGTGAAATGTGTTAAATAAATAAATCTATCCTAAACCTTTACACTCACATCTTGGACAAATAAAACAGAACAAAAAAATCCTTTCTTTGTTCCCAAGAGAAAAGGTTGTGTTTATCTGGAATAAATGGCACCCAGCTGGGCTCCAAACCAGAAAAATTAACTTTTTCTCTCATCATAGTTAAAAGCATCTGAAGCATCAAAAGCTGTGTAGACAGGCAGAATTAATGAACAAATTACTGGGTAATAGAAGGATAAATTAAAGAAATAAATAAAATTGATGCATAAACATTGTAGAATTAATACTCAGTGAAAGCTTTTGTCATTTTGATAATGTTTTTTGGCTATTAACTTATTCATTAGCTTTATATATATTCTTTAAATGTCATTCTATAACTTTTTAAATGTCACACTGACTCACACCAATTGTATCTGTGGTGCAGACAGATAAACAACAGGGTTTATGAATTATGAATAAAAAATCCCACACGGTCTACCTCAGCCTTCCTCGGCAACATCTCATCTACTTCTCCTCACCTGGTTTCCTGCCAGTTATCCCCACATCCTCTCTGCAGAGCTGATTAGAGGCCCCTTCCTGTCACAGAGGACATCAGAAGGTCGAACTGCTCCCTGTTTGCCAGGAGAGGCCGAGGCAGGGGCTGCAGCTCCATGAAGATGGATGCTCTCGGTACAGGTGGGTTAAAATGGCAGTTAGCAGAGTGGCTGTCACACAGGGCTTCATTTAATGAAATAATCAAACTGCTCTAGCCTCTTGTTATGATCTGCCAGGCAGTCATTAATTCATTTTATTTTACTTTGTGTTTTGTCCCTAAAAAAGGTAAACAGACTCCTTAAAAAACTGTTCTAAACTAAACAGCTGTGCAGGAGTGAAAACATCAAGATTTTACTTGACTAAATGTTGATGTTTGAAATCTTTAGCTCCTCATATCTTTCTCCTAAAGCTTCTGCATTCCAGATTTCCTTGAGAACAAAAGCTCACAAACACCTTTATATAAGATGTTTGTGTTGTTAATGCTGCAGCTGTATGCTTCAGTGCTTATAGTGTTTTTCTTCAAAGTTTTTTTTTCTGGCTCAAGCAGTTTTTACTTCTTCAAGTTGGTTTTTATGTTGCCAGACAAATGAAAATATCACAGCTTAATGCTTTATAAACAGGAGTTTTGCTCCTGCTGCAGGCAGCACACTAGATATTAACTCATGCAAGATATTTGCCGCACAGCAGAGACCCCCAGCTTTCCTTTTTTCTCTTTAGCAGAGAGAGTATATGATTTCCTTTTCCCCGCAATTAATGGCTGTTGTGTTGTACTGCGTTGGGAGTCAGGAGATATTAGAGCGAAGCAGCCAGGTGTGAAATAGCCAGAGAAAGAGGGAACTAGGGCGCATTTAACATGTTCAGCAGCGGCTCGGTGCAATACATCCTGCCTGCAGCTAAACGCCGCGCCTCGGAGTGGAGGAGAGAAAATAAAAATTATGCAGAAATATCGCGCTGGTGACAAGGAGAGACAGTTATGGGCTGTATGCCGATGTAACGAGCTAGTTGAAGACAGGTAAACAGAGGAGACAAGACACTGATGGGGGGGAGGGAGGGCTGATAAACAGCAGTGTGGGGGTGGAAAAGCAGGGGAGACTGGAGAGGAGCTGCACTGAGGAAAAGAGCTGGATGACTTGAACTTTAAACGCCCTGCTTGTTCAAGTAAACACGGTTGATTTCTGAATCTGCAGGTTAGGAAAGTTTAAACTATAAAACTATAAAAAAACAAAAAAACAGTAACATGGTTTATGTGATCACCCAAAGGTGCACAAGTCTTTTTAAATTTTAGATTCTTCCTCTCTGGCCGTTGCCTTATTTGTCTGTGATTTGAGACTTTTCAGGATGAAGCCTTATTTTACTCCACAAACATCCACAGCACTAAGAAATGACAGACAATGCAGGTTCCAGTCGTATAATGAATCTGCAATGAATCTTCCTCAAACTGGAGGAAGGGTTTAGCCATTACAGCTCTTTGCAATTTAGAAACTTCTTCATAAAAAGGATAAAAGAGGGTCAACTAAAATGCTAATTTATGGACATGTGTGGGTTATTCCCTCATTATTTATTCTATCATTATGCAGGTCTAAGGTCTGCTATTGATTGTAAGTGTGGCTCATTTGGAAACTGTTTCTGTGCACCAACAGCATTAGGTCGTAGCTGGCTTCCATCTTAATAAAACATCTTTAAGACACAATAATAAAAAAAATTATCAACCAGAAGGAATGGCTGGAACAGTTTGGATGCTCCACAATGGTGGACGAATTGTTGATCTTTCCAATGATCAAGGAAAACCGCTTTATCCTGCTCTACAGGAAGTAAATAAAGAAAGGTTTTAAACTATTCATAAGCTTCAAGAACAGAAAGGCCAGGCTTGTTTTCTTTTGGAGCAGATTAAATGTGTGTCAGGATGACTGGCAGAATAAAATCACAGGGAAGGGTTGGAAATGAACATCTTCTGTAAAACCGGTTTCAGTGGCACCGAGTCGTCAGTGTTTATGGATGATATGACAGCAGACAGAGGTCGAGGTGGTATTTTCTGATTTGTACGAGTGTTACTTTTAGTCAGATTGCAACAAACATCACTAAATGACCCAAAACATAAAGTCAAAGCAGCACATGAGATTTGGAAATATTGTTACTATTAATTCAAACTAAGCAATTAATAAAACTGATGTGGAGAAATGTCTGACAAAGCAGCCCAGAAGAGGAAATCTGGGGGTTTCCTTCATAATTTTTTTAAATTAATATTTATATACAGTACATAATTATACTACATTAGATTTGAACCATCAGCATTACATCTGTATTACTTCTTAGCTTCCTTTTACTGTAGATTTCACTTTATTAAATTAAAACTTTCCAACGAGATTCCTCTAGTTATACATTAAATCGCTTTTTCCTTTGATTTGTGGGCCGAACACTTCCTGATACATCTGTTCTGTAGCAGGTGCATCTTATTAAGCGCTTGTACATACACTTGTGTTTTACTGCATGCCAGCAAACAGAACCTAAACATTTATAAATAGCAGACATGAAACAGATAAGAAGCGATAGCTAATTTTGCCGTTTGGTGCTAGACAGTGTCCAGTTTCTGTCTCACACGGCCAGACAGACAGAAACTTATATCTCAGATGCTTCCGACGCTACGCTTGGCTGCAACCTTTTAGAGCCTCAGCTGATCTCCTTTTTACTTCCTGGAATGTGATGGCTATGCAACGGTCCAATCACAGAGGATGGGACCTCTAAATGTCATGTCTGTCACCACGCTATCGTTTTCATGGGAAGTCAGATTGTCCATGTCGGGACAGAGGACAGAAGAGGAATGACAAGCGTCAGGGATTTCTCTGTGGAGTTTAGGTGATACTGACAAACAAAAACAGGACGCAGATGAAATGCAACGGCAAGGAAAGACAAGAAGATGGCGAGGAGGAGGGGAATGTGTTGCCGTGTTTAGACTCCGAGCCCCACAATCAATAAGTCACAGGAAGGGTGTAACTATCCGGCTGAGCAGCCAGAAAATATTGCTCTGCGTGGAGATGTTAACAAGCTGCTCAGCTGAAAGAAAGTGGGCGATGCTGGCCGGGCTTTTTGTGTGTATGGAGTTTGGTTGGGCACAGGAAATCCGATATTTTCCTTCTTCCCTTTCACACAGAATTCCCTTTGAACTAAATGATCCAAAGTTTTCAAATTGCAGTTTTACGTGAATATTTTCTTGTTTCCATCAAATGTTAAATGTCCTGAATAAATGCCAGAGAGTGATTTTATTGATATGAAGTGGGAATATGGAGCTGCTGCTCTGAGGCCTCTGTGCAGCTGTAATCAGTCATCCGGGATGGGACAACTGTATGGAAAAAGGTCAAAGACAAAAGAGATTGTTATGAAGTGTTAGGTGGCAGAAGTACAAGGAGCGAGTGATTAATAGGAAGGAGTCAGAGAAGAGGGAGGGGTCAGAAATGGCGAGGGAGAGAGAGACCTTGAGGCAAAAGGGAGAGAGAGAGAGGAAGAAGAGAACAGGACAAGGAGAGCAGGATGGGAAGCAGAGCGGCAGCAGCTGGATTGAGAAGAGGCATGAGGAGAATCCCAATAACCTGCTGTTCCTTCCTTCAGACCAAGAATAATACACTGTGCACTGAAGCTCCGTGTGTGTGTGTGTGTGTGTGTGTGTGCTGCGTATTGCTAGAAGGGAGTGTTGGTCTGTGCTGTTTGTGTTTGAGGATGGGGTGTATTCGTTGGATTATTATTTTTTTTTCAGTCTGAATTTCTGAAGCAGGTGTGTGTATGTGTGTGTGTGTGAGCTCATTAAATGCTGAGTGTGTGATGCTCTGTGTGCAGCGCTGCTCTTCACCAACAGAAGTCAGTCTTGGACTGTAAAACTGGACAACAACAGAGAACGGCAGGTTGAAATAGAGTTCATTTTTTTTGTTTTTAAACCGGGAAAAATCTATCTTTTATTTAAAAATAATGATTTTATTTGGATGTATCTAAGTATTGTGGGGTGTATATAATATGTGTACAGGAACCATGTGTGTAAACTGTGTATAAGATTAGTTATGTTGACTTAAAAAAGAGTTATTGTGTTAACTGTGTGATACCCCATTGTTATTGCTGTATTATGAAGGCATCGTAAAGAGGATCATCGTTATCTGATCAGTGTGAATATGTCTATCAACATGTGAATGTGGAAAAGCTTGAGTCCAACTTTCACTTCTTCATAATAATATTCCATGATATTCTGCATTAATATTGGTTAAAACAATTTTTACATGTGAAAAAGATGCCAATACATTTTTACACTGGGAGTCAGAATACTGACTAAAAGAGGTTACATGCAGGTGTAAGCAGTTTGCAGGGGTTTGCATTTTCTCCACATCTCTGGTCAGAGTTAATCCCAAGGCATACACACTAATGGCATCATTTACTCATCTGGAGTTCATTTTTACGGTGAATTAATATTTTTGGTTGAGAGACATCTGATCAAGTCTATATGACTTTCACATTTTAATTGTCATAAAGCCACTTCTAACATCACACGGCATGGGTTTACATTGTATGAAAACCACAGCACGGGTAGAAGTGATCTATTTGTAGAGCTATCACTCCATCAGATATTTTACTTGATTCCAACTTCTCCAAATTTCTACGGCCCAATAGGAGTCAGATGGAATATACAATGTGACAACGAAACATTTAAGTGTGCTGCAGAGGTATGCCTTTAAAGCTGCTCATGACTTTTGGGTACTGAGACATGAAAAGAGACGATCGAGGTTCAGTGTGAATAGAAACCAAACCCCCTGCTGGTATCCGTGAACTTTTAACTGTCTGTGGTTGTTTTATGAAACGGAGCAACAGATCACACTCTGGCTGCACGTGTTGACTTCCCTGCAGGCATCTGAAGAGCAGGTGACATAACACGGTAGCCGTATCTTAGAAAACAAAAGCCATTCCAGCTTATCCTGGTTAGACTTTGGAAAACTCCTACGTCTGCATCTTCCTCATTTCCTGTGTTCCTGCAAGGTGCGTCTGTCTCTTCCAAGCAAAGTTTGTGGCTTCCCAATGTTTAAATGCTAACGCTAACAAGACGCTCTCAGACTTAACACACTTACTCTGAACTTCTCTATCTGTTCTACTGCTGTAAATACATTTAGCTCTCATGTCTATGCATTGTTGTTCTTCATAGGATCAAGTTGAGGGGCTCAGCTTATTGCTACAGCTTCAAGAATTAGAACCTGGTGATAGAAGCGGTCGCAGCAGCAAAAGTTCTTTGTTCTTACTGTCTGAGCTGAAAGGTGTGAGCAGTTCAGCCCTGGGATGGAAGTCTGGTAGTTCAGTGATCATCAGTGTGTTTAGAGATTTCTCTTTGACAAGCAAGTCAACCACATGCTGAAGTGGAGCACACAAGACAACTTTACTGAGAACGTCTGTGTGAATATAAGTTATATTCAGACAAGCTTAATCTGATCTAAGTAATAATTTTACACGCATGGAAAGCATGCATTGGAGAGACAGCCAGTTTGGAACTGAAGGGGAAACTGAGTATTTTGTAAAAGATGACCCAGTTTTTCCCCGAGGCAGTGTTCCGGTCCGGTCAGGCTGGTCGGGAAGTCTCCAGGCTGCTGGATGTTATAGCTCAAATTTTGATAAAAGTTCAAGACTATCAAACCCTGAAGGTGTGCTTACTTTTTCTAATATAGAAAGTTATTGTTCAAACCTAACCAAGTGAGAACATTTAAGTTAACTCTAAACCAAAAAACATCAAAGAAATACTGAGTGATAAAAACTCCTTGCATGTGTAACAATATTGCATATTTGGGGAGATCCATGGCTTAGGATGAGCCATTTCAATTTATTCAAGGATAAGAAGGTCAATGTTCTTTCCTTATTCCTTTATTCCTTGGTGTGAGAAAAGTGTGTATAGTCAGTGTCACACTTTCATATCCCTTGTGCATTTTGACAACTGATGACCAAGCAAGAGGCAGAGAGTCAGAAGAGCCCTGTGCTACATGGGGGAGGGTTTTTAAACAACCAGGAGGGCAGTGCAGATGGCTATAAATGATTGTTGGCTCATTTTGATATCAGAACTCAGAGGATGAATGCAGAATCAATCAATTTGGCTGCAATATCAACATCTCTGTCTACACAGATGCAGGTAGGAGCTACAGCACTGTGTGTCCCCGAATTACTTCTGGGATCCCTCACATAAAACTAACAAAAAAACCCTCCGTTTGAACCAAGTCCCTTGAGAGGATACAGCCCGCTTGCTCAGAAACCCAAGTAGGGTATGTTCATATTTCTGTGTTTTATCTAGAAGCAACTTTTGCAGCTTAGCTTGTCTGCATTTTTGGCTAGCGTTTCTTTTTTTCTCGTCTCGTCCTCTTCCGCTTATCCGGGGTCGGGTCGCGGGGGCAGCAGCCTAAGCAGGGAAGCCCAGACTTC
>JBBBVT010000018.1:20935860-20959924 GCA_037177035.1 Craterocephalus eyresii | reverse complement strand
GTTCACAAAAGTAATTGTAACCTCCTTACAGAAAGATTGCTTCATTTTTCAAAGTTTTGAATCACTTGATTGTCCTTGAAAACTTCTTTCTAGCTTGTAGAGGAATGTATTTACTCTTGAATCGGCCCCCTTTTGTTACCAAAAGAGTATTTATTCTAATAAAAATAAAAATCAACATCAGAATTTAATCAAAATCACCCCAAGAGTTGGAAATTAATCGATTCGTGAGTTGAAGTCAAACTCAGAATCAAACTCCTAGTTTATATATGCATGAATATGTGCGCAAATCTGTTTGTGTGTCCGTTTTGTTGTAAATTCCAATAACAATAGTGTCTCTTAATCTAATGTTTCTTTGGAACAGGCATCATCTCATGAAGGCATTGCCACTTTGTGGCATGGCTTATGATTATTTGTTTGCACAGAAGTAGGAAAATTACTTAATCCGTAGAAACTCAAAGCTTCTGCTAGTGTCATTGAATCCCATGAAGGACTCATTCATAAAATCAGCATACCACAAATGCTCATGTTTTAAGAAACAGCGTACTGGTGACCCATGCATGACCACAGGACATCCCAGTTTGTGTTCTGCATGAAAGTGAAGTCAGCAAATCCATTCAGTGAGACCGGCTCCTGGTTTACGGAGGCGTGCACTCAGCATACCGAGATCCTGTCTGTTCTCTAATGGTTCAACAGTTTATGCAGATATCTCCTTTTCTTTCATTTAACGCTGCCACTGAAGGTCAACTCCAGATGCAGGCACTCCAGGAGCTCCAGGAGCCCCACAGGGTGAGGGTGGCCCTCCGGCTCCGGCCCCTAACCTGACAAGCAACAGAAGACTTCAGCAGACACAGGCGCAGGTGGATGAGGTGAGGAAATGACACAGGAAATTTTTAGGGCTTTTATTTCTTCTTCTTTGGACTACGAACCAAAAATTAAACTAATCAAGCCAGAATCTGGAAGACTGTGGAAACAAAATAACTTCAAATAAAAACTGCTGATGAACACAAAGGCACTGCAAGATTTTCTTTTTGTCCCACAACAAATTAATCAAAAAAGTTGTTTATGATGAAGAAAATGGATCTTGTAAAACAGTCACTAGAAAATAAAACAAAACAAATATATTTTTCTGTCCTCATAATGAAGCTAAGCTAACTGTAGCTCTCAGTTTCCTCTGACAGTGACACCGGACGGTGCTTTTGTCTCCCAGGTGGTGGACATCATGCGTGTGAACGTGGACAAAGTCTTGGAGAGGGATCAGAAACTGTCGGAACTGGACGATCGGGCTGACGCCCTGCAGGCCGGAGCCTCGCAGTTCGAGAGCAGCGCCGCCAAACTCAAAAACAAGTACTGGTGGAAAAACTGCAAGGTGGGCTTAACTCATTGGTCCCTGTCATCCAGCACCTTGCCCACTCAGTATGAGCTCCAGCAACCATCTTTCATACTACTGAGTCAGACAGATGCACAAATGATGCATGCACACAAAAAACATCTTTTTCAAATACACAAACTTTTATTTATAAAGGAAGAATTTGCACAGTGTATTCATTTTTCTGACACACATAGATTTCTATAGAAACATAAGATTTATTTTATGAAGTGGAAAATAATTTCACCACATCGTGACTTTTTGTTTCACCTAATGCTTATTCTTGCTTTTTATAATGTAGTTTTATTCAACTATGGCTGCTTTAAATAACTAAAGTGATGCATCAGAGTTGTGAGCAATGGACCTGTTAGAGCGTTATAGTTCAGGTAGGATCTTATTAAAACAAATCCATTAGATCCATGGATCCTTGTTGCTCAGGAAGAAGAGCCGTCACCTACCAAACGAAGAGTAGGCGGGTCAATATGTCCATCGGGATTTGAATGTCATGTGATAGTTAAAGCACTTAGAATAAATCTATTAAAGTACTATGAAGATGTAGCATGTGGTTTTAAAGTGCTCTGAGTGGTAAAATAAGACTAGAGGAGCACAAATGTAAATACCTGAGATCATGTAAGCCAATTCAGAGGAGTTACCTAGCAAGGGAAACCAGTGGACTGGAGTGAATCCTGTCCTTGAATGTCCCCGTGTATGCGTGGGTTCTCACCGGGTACTCCGGCTTCCTCCCACTGTCCAAAGAGGTTAATTGGGCACTTTAAAATTCGCCCTAGGTTTGAGTTGGCCCTGCGACAGACTGGCGACCTGTCCAGGGTGTACCCCGCCTCTCGCCCGTTGATAGCTGGGATAGGGACACCCCAATTGGATTAAGCGGTTCAGAAAATGGATGGATGGATAACAATATGTTCATAGATGGAAAATAAACAGCGAAGAGAGAATAGCTGAAGAAGGTACTGGCTGCGTCATTGGCCAATTTTAGTATAACCCCAACACCCAACACCAAAAATAACTTGGAGAATTGAGTAAAATGTAAATAAAAACAGAATGCAATTATATGCAAATCACGTATACCCGTAAACAGTTTACCAAGTCATGGAAAATATGAGCTTATGGCTGTGACGCTGAAAAGGTTAGAGATTCACCAATCTGTGACAAACTGTCTTGAAATTATGGAACAATTACAGAAAAGTCTGAAAAGTTGTGTATTTAAAGAGGCAAAAGGCGATATTATCAGGGATTGAGACCAAAACAAACGTGCGCCATGATTCACAGTTTCTTCTACCTATCCTCGCTGTCCGCTACGGCTCCGAGGTAAAAGAGCAGAACCATATCTGAATGCAAGCAGTATAAAGGACAAGAGCAACAATGTTATCGTTTTCCAGAGCAAGTCTGAAGGAGCTTTCATTGCAGTAACACTAGATCTAAATAATGACGGTTCCTTACTTGTTGTCATGCTATGTTCCGGATGGAATTATACATCTAGAGATTCACATTTAATTCTTTCAACCTAGAAATGATTAATTTTCACTTGTTGCTCCTTTAAAGTTATGTATTCGGCCATGTTTATCCCCTCCACTCCAAAACAAATGAACACTTCCTGGTCTAGCAGTTGTCCAACCATCAACCTTTTTATTTTTGTCGAGGCATCAATCAGTTTAGCCCCGCCTCTGCTTGTGGAGCCCAAATCGGCCAGTCGCTGGAAAAATAGAGGATTACTTCATAGGAGAGGAAGAGAGAATGTTTGACCCATCGTTGAGGAAAATCTGGATTACAGTGACGTTCCGGGATTAAAGAGCCAGCTGTGCTGTGTGACGTAACTCCTCCTGTCCAACATACGGTTGTGCTGGTCCACTCGTGATGTGCTTCTCTGACATAATTCATCAAACCCACACATAATGTAATGTGTTGTTATAAAAGCCTAATGTATCTCCTTCAGTTTTTCCCCTTAAACACTCAACACGGCGACAAATGTGGATTAATCCGCTGCCAAAAATAGTTCCCAATACTGTATTTGGCTAAAAATGCACATTGTTTCCTTTTTGATGATAACAAATGGAGTTTGCTGACAGTTCATTCATTTTCCATGACAGATCAGGCTGGTCTGTCTCTATGCAAGACCAAATCCCAAAAACAGCAATCTCTCTCTCGCTCTCTCAAACCTCTTGTTCTTGCTAATCTCTCTCACCCTCCCCCTCGGAGATGATGTGATTTCCTGTCAGTCTGACACTCATTTATTACATGGATTTCATACATGCGGTATTAAGGCCTGCACACAGGTTTTAATCCTGCATAAAGCATCTATTGTAACATTTGTGAATCTTTACCTGCATTTTGTAGGCTGTGACTATTCTAACATTTCTTAGGTTTTCTCAGACCTTTCCAGATGGAGTTAAAGGGATTTTGAATCTAATCAAACATTGTTTGCTTCTGTCTTGCAGATGATGATCATGATGGCCATTATAGGTGTTATATTTGTTGGTGTCATCTTCTGTGAGTAACAAGAAAACAATTCAACATTGTTTAAAAGGACACTTCTTATTTATTTATTTCACCCTTTTAAAGTGTCTTTCTTGTTTTCTATTCTAGCCTTTTTTATTGTTCCTATAGTTTTATTGTTCGTACTGTAACGTGTCCTGAAAGGCGCAATAAAAATAAAATATATTATTATTATTATCATTACTTCTGCCACAGTCTCCCGCATGATAAAGAATTATATATTAAAGATGCACTACGGAACTTTCGCAGATTCTCTCAGTTACACGCACCCTTGATGGCTAATTCAGCGTCCATCTTGCATCCTACCTGTACTGTGAGCTCTCTCCTGTCAGTAAGAAAGTCCTATCTTGACTCTTGTCTTATGTCTTGCTCTGTCCCTTTCTCTCATTCTTCTCCTGTCTTCCTGTGACAATTTCCTCTTGTATGGCATAGTAGTGTTAAGAAAAGTTGGTATTAATGTAACTGTACCCTCTTACTGGCTCATTGTACAGGTAAGATATAAGATGGATGCTGAATTAGTTTTCACCAGATGAGAAAATGGCAAACGTTCTGTGCGTCTCTAAGGTCGGAAAGTTACTTAGTCCTTCATTAAAAAGCTTTTTCCAAAACAGTTGGAATATAGTGTAAAATGGAAATAAAAACAGTATGCAATGATATTTTGTTCCGAACGCAATATATCAAGCATCATGTTAAAAGTGAAAAAATAGATGTTGTTAAGCAACATAGACTTGTTCTCAAAAGTAATGCCATGACACATCTTAAACACTATTCTTTTATAGAGAAACAGTCAAATGTTTGGACACGTTTTGCCATTAAAATTGAATAGCAAAGTATGTTCATTAATTGATTTTGAGCCATTTTCCCAGTCTGGAAGTGTGCATAGTTTCTGGAAGAAGACGGGATTTCTATTTGCATGTTTTCTCAGTTTTGATGTCAGTTAAAAAACAAAAAGACATAATTATGTGTGGAGAGTTTGAATTAATTCTATTAATTTGTATGATTATTTCCATCCACTGAATATCCCAATTCTTTATATGATATTGTGTTGTTATTTGTTTAATTATCTTAATAATTAATTGTTTACCTAAGTTATAAAGTTATATTCTGGCTCTTACAAGCAGTGCTTGTTAGCAGAATGGTTGAATATCTTTTTTTGTTAAATATTATCTATTAATAACGGTCTGTGTTTGCCGTCCTCAGTATATTTCTTCTACTGAGCTGCTCTTCAAGGACGGACACACAAGTCAGAGGATGAGTCTGCACCAACAAACAAAGCCGAACCAAATCAAGCCTTTCCTCCGTGCTCTACCTGCACTTTCTCCTCCTCTTCCTCAGAATCCTCCATGCTTGACCTGCGATGTGCTGCAAATCTCCCTTCTGTTTTTCTGTCTCCACCAGGCAGCTTTACAGTGTTGAAGATCCTTGACCTTCTTAGGAGCCACACGGGTGAAATTTACCATTGCAGGAAAGATTGTTGTGGGTTTTCATATATAAAATAAACTCAAGATTTGAATCTGTTGACTGGTACATCATGCAACGCTTCTCACTGCTGCTCTTACTCTATATTTCCTGGGAAGATAAAAGGACAAGAAGCAATCTGTTGCAATTTCAAATGCACCAGTAAGACAAGTAGAAAACAGACATCCCAATTCATTCTTTGATTTAAACCAGATATCTCAAACTGTTATGTCCTTTATTTTCTTTTAAAGCTTTCACTCTTAGAAATGATCAAACCAGATAAATTGTCGGTATTAAAGACCTTGGATGAAATCATGGAGAAAATCTCATTTCAGGGAAGTTTTTTGAGAAAACTCTTACTTGAAAGAAGCAAACATCTACATTGTGTGTGTAGGATAAACGTGTATACATTGTTTCCACACATGGCTAATCATGTCTGTACTATTGCTTACGGATGGATTAAATGAACTTGATTATGGTAAACAGATCAGTCTCACCCTTTACAAAAAAATGCTTAATGAATTGAGACAGCATTAGCTTTTAAACCTGGACTCCTGCTTTATTCCCATTTATTATCAGACCTTCTCTGTATTGTCAATACTTCTGACGATGCTGCTGCTGATTGTTAAAATGACCGGAACATCTTTTATTTCTTTCTCCAAAGCTTCTTTTTTTTCGTTATTAGTAATGATGCAGCACATGTCCTGTTTACTTTCATTGCGTTGTAAACCTCCGACTCGTGTTTTCTGTGGTTTTAATGTCCAACATGTATCTTTGTTCTGTTCAAATCTGATTCCTCTGCATGTACAGAATGTTTTTGAGGCTTTGGATGTCTGTTATGTGCTTTAAAAATAGACTAATTAAAGGACTTATCATGTAACTGGAGGAGCTATATTAAAATATTGAAATTTTGATTGGTTTACGATGCAAATCATTCCCACTGTCTTGAGTGGACTGTGTGTACTGTGTGATGTTCTTTCATGTGGTAAGCAGAGAGGAACTAATGGACAGAGGCCTGGAACTTCAAATGTTTGCATTTGACTTGTAGGATTCTGACCTTGTATTAACACCAATATATCTTCAGGTTAACTGATTCAGTTTCTTATGGTAACAACTAAAATTAACAACTGCTTAATGAGGCATCATCATCTTGGTTTTATTTCATAACTTAGACTGAACACTTTAATATTGAATATATGTTCAAGTTAATATACATAAAAATAACTGACATTTTAAAAATAGCACCAAGAGTGGCTGGCTATCTATCTATCTATCTCAGATGCTCCAATCCAGAAAGAGAGATGAAGGAACTGCCTCTTGGTCGTCACTTATCTGTCTCACTCCAACCACAGTGTGTTCAGACGAAATTCTACATGCCTTGATTGGAACCAGTGCTCATTTGAGTTTACATCATCTCCAACTGTTGCTCAGTCGGTTTTGTTCTCTTTTGTCACTCTCCCAGTAGAGCGGCAGTTTCTGAAACAGAAAACTATTCATCTTCAAGGTCACTTCTATTCCTTTTCTTCATTTTGATGCTCAGTTTCAACTTCAGAAAGTCATCTTGACCCTGTGTTCACTAAAAGCTGAGATCCTGCCACGCGATTGGCCGATCAGACCTCTGCACCACTCTAATTGTAACGGCAACTCTTTTAAGTCCTCAATACATCTTCTTCCCCCAGTGGATTTACCGACGCTCCCTAGTAAGAATGGTTCCTCCAGTTGTTGTGCCAAGACAAACAGTACAAAAACCAGGTGGGTCCAATCCGAGCTACTGTAGAAACATTGCAAAGTCACAAAAAGGACCATGAGGACTCCTCACAGATTGTAGATAAAGATAGTTTGGTGTAGTCTGCTCAACAGATTTTGTCACATTTTGCCTTTGAATCCTACTAAATGCTTTAATTATACCATGATGTTTAACTCCAGGCTTCCTCTCAGAAGCCCTTCATAGACCAAAGCATTCAAACCGTTTACTTTTTATTTTTTATTTAGGTCCCAAAAAACCATCATAATAACATTATATCAATAATATTAATACAGAAATTGAAAAAAAGAGAAAAAATAAAAATAAAATAGCTTTTTCTGTCCACAGCCTCATTCTCGGGGGTCTGGAGAAAATTTGATCCTCCAGAAAAACTCTGTAAAGTTCGTTGTTGAGGAGGAGGGGGGTGAAAGAAAAAAAGAGAGAACTGGGCGTGGCTTCAAGCTTGGGCATGTTGTCCATCATTCTGCTGTGCACCAATCAGGAATGTTGACATGAGGCAGGCGGTGGTTCTCCAAGTTAAAGACGATTTTTCAGCCTACTGTTGTGACATCTGAAACAGGAAATCATTACATTTTATTATTATATAACAAAATGCAATATTTCTGTTGCATCTAAAAATCGAAATAACTAAATATTCTTAAAGCAAATTGGCTACCTGCTGCGCCTGTGCCTGCGTGTCGGGTCCTCGGCTCGCCAGGCGGCTCAGGATATTCCTCTCAGACATCTGGAGTCGAACGGCAACTGGTGGTATGCGGGCGATGGTTGCCGGGAGACGAGTCACATCCGCCTTCATGTCACTCAGCAGCTCCTCCAACTGCTTCAGCACTGAAAGAGTAAAAACAGTGTGAACTTCGTCTCACTCGCTGGATGTTCGGCAAACTCGGCAGATTTATGCCGTCATTGTGGAGATCCGGCTTTTGCAGACCGAATTTACATTATTTAAATTAACATTATTCATCAGAATAAATTAGCCGTTTTCTGCTCTGCGTTTACCTTTGTGCAGGACGGCATTGGCCGGTTTGTTCCCAGACATGGACTCCTTGCTGAGGTGCTGGTGTGACTCGGCCAGACACTCCACCTCGCTGAAGCGGGTGTTGAGGGCCATGGAGGGGTGCGAGGGATCCTCCGACATGTTGAGGTAGGCGGCGCGGCGCAGTTGCTCCTCGATGACCAGCGCTTGTTCCAACAGCTGGAGAGGAGACGAAGTACATGATTGGCCGGAGAAAAAGCCACTTAACTGGCATTTTATCTAATCAAAGATGTGTTCTGTGTAAAATTACAACCTTCTGTTACTGATTTGTGGACATTATAAAAGAGTCTGAAATTGTACACAATTATAATCATTTCCAGTAATTTGCACAATTTTTCCCCTTTTAATTTTATTGCCAAGTTGTTCCTGACATTTCCAGCAAATTATAAGCAGCAGCTGTTTAAACTGACAAAATGAATCAATAAACCTGTGATGCTAATAACGCTACAGATTACAATGCATCCGATGCAATCAGGGAATAATGTTCATGAACAAATTAAATTAAAACAACAATAAAGCAGTAACATGAAAGATTTGCAGTAGCTTGATACATTCAGATTCTTTATATTTACATTTAATCATGTTATTATGCAAAAATGACTTCCACACCTTGAATCGTCTGGCCAGGAACTTGTTCTTTATTTCCAAAAAGTTCCCCCTGTTCATCTCTCCTTTGAACGGCTCGTTGAGGATGGCGAACCTCACGTCGTTCTGGATGTCCTGCCAGCGAGCGTAACCGTGTCTGAAGGTTGCGGAGTTAAGAACAACGGCAGCTGCGATCTCACATCTTCACATTAACCAGAAGCCACTGATGATCAGGGAAAAGGATACTGTATGATGCCAGCCAGCAGCCAGTAGTCATGACGACGGTGCCAGATCTCGTTTGTTTTCTTGGTAACTGTGGCAGCGCGCTCCTCATTCTGCCACAAGGAGTGGAGCTCTAAAGAGGAGAGAGGAGGTGAGTCAGGCAATGAAAGGACAAACTCTGCGTCTACATCGTCTGGCTTTGTGGGAACCTGTGAATCCTCCGTCTGCGATGTTGAACATGAAGCGGGTCTTGGCCTTCTTCTTTTCCTCGCTGATTGCGCTGGCTGCGGACGAAGCGGCGGCGGGCGTCGCGCCCTCTTTGCTGCTGTCTCCGTTCTGCAGCTTGGTCGTCTCCTCTGGCTTCGTCGCCTCCTTCTCATCCTTCACTTCTGTAGGAGCAACGATAAATGAACATCCAGGCAACTCTGAAAAATACTGTGTGAAATTCCTTTTAGAAGCAAAGCAGCTGGTACCTTTCTTTTCATCTGCAGGTGGAGTGATGTCCATCTTCTCTGTCTTCTCTTCCTTCTTTTCTTCCACTGCAAATAAAAATATAAACATATGTCAAACAGGAAGTGAAGCCAGAGGATTTAGGAAGCACGAAGAGGACTGATGAGTTTTACCTTTGCTCTCCAAGTCCTCGGGTTTGATCTCCGACACCTCTGTCTTGGTTTCTGTAGGAGGTTTAGTTTCCTCTCCTCCCTCTGGACTCTTCTTCTCGCCCTCTCCTTCCTTTTCGGGGTCCTTCTCCTTTGCGCCCTCTGCTTCACCGTTGTTCGGCTTGTCCGTCTCCATCGGCTCGTCTCCGTTCTTTTTCTCTTGCTCCGCTGTTGGACTCTTCTCGTCGTCGTCGGGAATGGCGATCACCTGCAGGTCATCACAGGGAACAGTCAGAAAATTTCCCGTTTCTCCCTCCAAATCCCAAAAGACCTCTACTTGCGCCATAAAAACACATTGTGTCTTTACCTCGTTGGATTTGACGGGCTCTTTGCCGTTCTTCTCTGCCTCGCCTTCTTTCCTCGCCTCCTTCTCTCCATCCTTTGCTGCTTCATCGTTCTTCGAGGAGTCATCAGCTGCAGAAAGATTCGATCATGACTGAATGCTTTAAGAATTCTCACCTCACCAAACTATCAGGAGTTTGCTAAAGTTCCTGTGGGATAAGCTGTGTGCCGGTTCAGCTCTGAAACGTGTCGAACCTGGAGCGGGAGTGTTGGGCTGAGTGTCGGCGGGGGTGCCGGTTGATGGGGTTTTCCCAGGAGACTCCGGCTGAGCTGCAGCCCTCTTGGCCTCTTCCAGCTCGGCCATCCAGGGCATCGACCACTGACCGTTGACGTGCTCAAACTCCTGGACCTGAAGAACAAAGCAGCAGCAGCAGCATCCAGTCAGTGTGATTTAAGAACAGAGCAGACACAAAGGTCTGGGTCATGGCTTTATGGCCTAAAATATTCACTTTTTAAATAATGATTTTCCCGTTTCAGAACATAATAATGATGTATTTTCTTCTCACAGACTAATGTTTGGGTTTGAGAAAGCTTGTTCAGGATATTCTAAACCTTTACTGACAGCTGGGATGCAGAGATCAAACAGCATCCTGGAGAAAACTCCTGACCCAATCAGGTTTTGGCCTTGTGCTCTGATGCTTGCCCCTCTCACCACATGCTAACACAGTTAAGGAAATACACTTTTGCCGTCTCACTGGTCCAATCTGCCGTTAGTGCTTAAGTCTGACCAGAGCTCAAGCTGCACTGCAACTTTTGGCTCAATAGCCAGTTTTTCTCTCTTATATTTGGTCTTTTTTTAAGAATGATATAAAAGGCAGGCATGCGTGGAATTATCAATCCTGTTTGGAGAGTTTATGTATTTCATGTTTTGATTTGGCAAAGAAATGTTAAAATATGTAATTCTAAAATAAAAGTGAAAAAGAAGACCAATCCTGAAAGAAGCAAAGGCTAGTTTTGAGGAGGTTTTTTCTAACTTACGGTAATAAAAGCCTTGAAATGCCAACCAAACAACATCATAGAAAATTACATAAAAACAACAAAAGCAAATAAAAGCATCAAACTCCGGGCAGAACAGGTTTTCCCGCAAACTAAAATAAATGTAGCTTGTGTGCAACAACTTAAAGCCATTTCAAACTTTTACGGATGGCCTTCTTATAAACACGTGTTTACATATGTGATCATGAAGTCGGATATCTTCTCTGCAAGCTGATGGACGAAGACGACTTTTACCTTTTTGCGTATTAGGGACATAACACCGATGCGGGTGAGGACATGTTGCCGTGACAACCCCTCTCTGGGAACACCGTCTGCGAAGGTCTCGGCGCCATCGGCTCCGGGTTCACAGAGGTGGCGCATAAACAGAGAAACATAGGCCCTGTGGGGGGGGGGCATGATGGTACAACATCAGAGCAGTTCACTCATCAGGGATGTTTCTTCAGATTCTATGAGCTCATCTTAAAAAACAGCAACAGCTGAACAAATGCTGGTCTGAATGCGCATAATCAGGGTCTTCAGTCTGTGTTTTTAACAGAGATAAAGTGACGACTCTTACTTAAACTCTTTCTCGGATTTCCCTCGCAGGTCTCGGACCAGCCACTGGGTGGTGAAGGCGTCCTGGGGGGGCATCCCGTAACGCATCACTGCGTTCAGGAAGGCCTTCCTCTGGCGAGAGTTGAAACCCAACACCTGACATGACAGAGGATCAGGCTTTAAAACTGGTTTATGTTTACGCTCCAGCATCACGTTGGTACAACCACAGATCCTGCAGTTCCGGATGATGGTGTGGCTCACCTCAATGTTGCCTCCCACCCTTGCCAGCAGGGGGGGCAATGGCTTGTCTTTGTCGTTCCTCAGGCCCTTCCTGTTCGGCCTGCGGGAGTTGGCTGCAGAGAAACAAATGTGGTGATTAAACAGATACTCTGAGGGGGGTCGGGTGTACCACACGTTTCCTGTTTGTAAAGAAGATCCTGTAAAGAGATGAAAGAAGAAATTTAAAATGTCCCTTACCCTCTGATCTCTCATCAAAGTCTTCGTCTCCCTCCTCGGATGCTACAGAGTAATCTGATTGGCCGTCGGACTGGTCATCCTGCCAATCAGCTTTGAGAGACACAAACAAATTCATTTAACAACTAGAATTTGACAGAAGATTATAATATCACAGCTGCTGGATGGTGAATTATAGGAAACATTTAAAAATGGTGCATTGTTGTACAGCCAAGACAGAAATGTAAAACTGTTGTTGTAATGTGGTTTACGATGCTCTGCAGTATCCGTTAAGCTGTACAGGGTCACTACTGTCCATTTTAACTGTAAATTCCTGTCTTTGCTAAATTTCTTATACGTTTTGTCTCCATCATGTTTCCAGTGTAAACAGCATCGAGTTGTAACTGGTAAACATGTTATTCGTTATTGTGGGAACAACTGAGTTTGTCTATAGTTGTCTTAACCTTCCATCATACTGTTAGTTTATGTTGAAAATGAATTTTTTACATTGTGTTCATCAGTAAAAAGAAACAAAAAACTAATAATTTTGAACATTTCCTTTTGAAATAATTCTTTTAATTAAATTGACTATTAATTGAAAATATAACAGCAAATTAAAGAACTATTTAAAATGATACAAGCTTCAACTTTAAGAACTTGATTCATCCTTATTCTGCAAGACTTTGAAGAATAATATTTGCCAAAAAAAAACATATCAATATTTAAGTAATATAGCAATAGAAAAGTTTCTAGACTGAAGAACTGGCATGAAATTTCAAATAATTATAATATAATTATAATGTTTGCGCTTCAGGCGAGAAGGTTTTTAGAATGATCCAGAAAATTAACTTCAGTATTATTATTATAAAAAAATCTCTACCTCTGTCTTCTTGCGATCCATCGTTATAGTTGACCTGCTTGCGGATACGTTTGCCTTTGCCCAGGTTTCTGGCCAGATCCTCCTGCTGCTGCTCGTAATGGTGCCGCAGCAGCTTCTCCCAGTAATCCGGATCCACGCTCTCCTCCTGCTTGATGATCTCCCGCTGCACTTCCTCCTCCTGAGCGACAGGGCACAGTTTCATGGTGAGAAAAAGGGCAGATTGCGGGAAATGTGGCATTAATCCCACATAAACCCAGCCGTGGGAGCTCACCTCCTCCTCCTCGTCTTTGACCACATACTGAGCCACTTTGAACGAGCTCAGATACTCGTTCATGCTCTGCAGCTCCGTGTCATCGGTGGCGTCCTGGTTCCTGTCCAGCAGCCGGTCGATGGCTTTGTCGTCGTAATGAATGATGCTGCTGTCCTCCTCTTTCTCGCCTGACCAGACACAAACAGTTAATGTAACTCATTTTCTACGGGGCGTCACATACAAGCGTTTCTTGTAAACGAACGCATCCTCACCTTCTCCCTCATCCTTGAAGAGCTGTTCTGTTCCAAACTTGAGGATGTCATCCAGTTCCTGTTTGGACATGGAACCGGTCTTGGAGCCGAGACCAGGTCGGACCACCAGGTGAGTCAGCATCATCTTCTTCTTAGCAACCTGGAGCACAAAAAACATTTTTTTCCATTCAGTGATTTCAGCACGGGCTTCAGTATCCCATTTGGTGCACCGTTTACCTGAGTAATCCTCTCCTCCACTGACGCCTTGGTGACAAAGCGGTAGATCATCACCTTCTTGTTTTGACCGATACGATGAGCTCTGCTGAAGGCCTACACATAAAACACACATAAGCTTCTTATAACAGCTAAATAATCAGCTTTTAACCACTTTTTAAGAATAAAAAGGACAAGCAGTTTCACACCTGGATGTCGTTGTGAGGATTCCAGTCCGAGTCGTAGATGATGACGGTGTCGGCGGTGGCCAGATTGATGCCCAAACCTCCAGCCCTCGTTGACAGCAGGAAGGCAAACTGTTGAGCACCAGGAGCTGAGGGATGAAGAATGGAAGGATGAAAAAAAGACAGAAAAGGCCCAGGGATAACTTTTTTTCAGATTATATGAAATTTTATCTCAAAATGTATGTTTATGGGGTTTGACTGATCCACACATAAGACACTAATATTTCAAAGCTCGAAAAAGACAATTAAAAAAGTTGATTTGTGCAAGGAGCAGGATAAGTTTGCATGTAATCTCACCATTGAAACGATCAATAGCTTCCTGTCTCATTCCTCCTGTGATTCCTCCATCAATCCTCTCATATTTGTAACCTTCATTCTCCAGGAAGTCCTCCAGAAGATCCAACATCTTGGTCATCTGCAAAAATAGCAAAGGCCAAAGACTGCTCAGTGAAATCAAGTACAAAGATGACAACAAAAATTTCTCAAAAAAAAAAAACTCCACTAAATAAATAAAATCACAGAATTCAGACAAATGTAGCTTTTATGGGTGACTCACTTGTGAGAAAACGAGAACTCTGTGCCCTCCCTCCTTCAGTTTTCTCATCATCTTCTGCAGCAACATCAGTTTCCCAGAAGATTTGGTGAGTGCACTTCCATCATACATCCCGTTGGGCATCTTTGGAGCTTCCTGTATTAAATGATCAATAAAACATGAAACATTCTGTCAGGAATCCTAAAAACTTCTCTTCTTCTCACTTCTCACTCTGATTTGAGTCTTTTTAGTGATTTTTCTAACTAATAGGCAGAATTTAACTGTAATAGTTTCTCCCTGGTGTTCGAGTCGTACCATAGCAGCTGCAGGGAACAGGTAGGGGTGATTGCAGCATTTTTTGAGATCCATGACAACATTGAGCAGCGAAACCTGGTTTCCGCCTCCTTTTGTGTTCAGGGCCTCAAAGTTTTTCGTCAGAATGTATTTGTAGTACTTCCTGCAAACGCAAACAGTTAGCTTAATTTCTTTAACCCCTCCTTTAATCCCTTTTCCAGGCAAAAACTCTGCTCCAAGCTTACTTCTGCATGGGGCTGAGCTCCACTCTGACAATGAGTTCGGTCTTGGAAGGCATGTGCTTGAAGACATCGGCCTTCAGCCTCCTGAGCATGTGCGGACCCAGCATGTCGTGCAGCTTCTTGATCTGGTCCTCCTTAGCAATGTCGGCAAATTCCTCCAAGAAGACCTCCAAGTTGCTGCAGATAAATATGAATACAGATGAGCTTTTTGCTGCTAAAAACAGTCTGATTAGAGAAGTCAGTTTACTTCGAGCACCAATAGGACATCATGTCACCAGATAACTTAGCTCAAAGCTGCAACGAGGCCACCCAAAAATGTGAGAAACATTAGTTTTATATACATGTAATTCTTGCAGATTAACAAGGTGTAAACGCTGAACAGCAGAATTGGTTCTAACGCCCGAATTTGACTCAAATACTTGGTGTACATGACTGGTGAACAACATTTAAAACTACAAGAGACCAAAAAAATCTGTTACAGGGTTAATGTAATCCGACAGAGTCCAGACTTACTTGAACCTCTCAGGTGTGAGGAAGTTGAGCAGGTGGAAAAGCTCCTCCAGGTTGTTCTGCAGAGGCGTACCGGTCAGCAGGAGTTTGTGCTGCAGCGAGTAGTTGTTCAACACCCGGAAAAACTAAAGAAAGGGACACAGAGAAGGGGTTTACAACCGTTTTAGGCTGAGTGAAAAACAGCTGCATGCATTTTAGATCAGAAATATTCCCAACAAGAAACTTCCTAGCAGAAACGTAAGGAGGATTCAGACAATAAAACCAGGGATGGTATGACTGGTTTTATGCTTGATCTATAATCTTGGAGGTGTTTACCTTAGACTGGTTGTTTTTGAGCCTGTGGGCCTCGTCGACCACCAGACAAGCCCAGTCTATGGAGCCCAGGACGGCCATGTCGATGGTGATCAGCTCATAAGACGTCAGCAGAACGTGGAACTTGATAGATGAGTCTTTCTGTTGGGGCGGGAGCAGCATCGAGGAAACTCAAGTTTCTGCTCAAATTGTTTTCATCCCTGATTTTTCTCCCTTTTTACCCGCTTCTTCTCTCACCTTCATCCTGGACGCCTTCTTCCCTCCTCGGATGGCGTTGTCCTCGAAGGAGAACTCGTTCTCCCTGATGACAGCTCTGCTGTCCTTGTCTCCGATGTATGTCACCACGTACATGTCGGGAGCCCACATCTCAAACTCTCTCTCCCAGTTGATGATGGTCGAGAGAGGAGCGCTGACCAGGAACGGCCCCTTAGAGTGACCCTAGAGGTGGAGAGGGGAAGTCAGCACATGTCCAGCGTGCAGCAGACACGTTTTTGTGGCGAAGGCCGTTCCAGCTGTTTGCATCTCTGTAACCGCACATTTCATCTTGCCTTTAAATGTCCCTGTGTTAGAAGACATTATCAAAGGATGTACTATGCTTAAAAATCAGAAAACAAATGCCACCGGAAATTCAATCTTCCATTCATTTAAAATCAAATCACCAAGTTGGAGTATATGTTTCTCCTTCCGTTATGTTATATTAGGGGAGCAACTACCTGAAAATTAGATAAAAATATCTGCCTTTGATAAACCCAACCAGGGCGGTGCATGTGGCAAAGGTCGCTCCTCTGTGAGAAGCATCTGGGTTAGATCTCCTGCTCCCGTGGCTTGCAGAGGACTGCATGTCCATTGCAGGAACATGCACAGCTAAACAAGCCCAAGCTAATCGTTTTAATAGTAATTTCTTAGGCAAAATACGGCTTAAAATGAATGTAATATTCTTTGTAGGCTTCATTAATATCAATATGTTATTTCACATCTTAACTCTGAGAATATTTACAGTGAGTCCATTGAGGACTTTAGTCAGGACTTTTCAAGGTTGAACCTTTTCTGCCTTCTGTGCTTTAAAGTTTGAGACACAAAATTTCAGTCATTTATGGAAAATTAGTCCACTATGGAATTTAGACCATTTAGTCATTACTGCATGTCTGCAATGCTATGATGCTACAACATTACAGAACTCTGCAAATACAAGATTACAGGGTTCATTCAGCTATGCTGACTTTAAGGCTGCTGACATTTGTATTCCCTGTTCAGTATATGCAAGTTAAATGGATGAAACTCAAATAAGTCAAACAGACTCATTAAAATGCAGAATTTCACCTGGTCTGTGTCTTTCGTGTTACCTGTATACTCGCATAACTATATTCACAGAAGCATGCATGAAAAAATGGAGGACGAAAATGGAATTATTACAATTTTCTTTCTGGTTTTAGGAATGTTCTGTGGAAGATGTAAACAGGCAGTTAAGAAACCACCACTCAGTCTCCCTGTCAGGGCTTTAACTTCTTATTGCCAATGCCAATATTTCCAGCCCTCTCTGTGAAATGGCAAACACAAAAAAAAAGAAGCATATCTTCACAACTACTGAGACACTACAGAAGTGTCACAATCAAGATAGGTGTTACAATGCCAGTAAATTCAGCTGGAACACTGTAGAAAATCTTGATACTACCAGGAAGCGACATTGGAAGAGATTTTTTAAAAGTAGAATAAAACTTTTGACAACAAAGCAACAAAAGAAAGAACTGATTTCTGATCTTTACACTTTTTGATGCTACTCTGCAGCTGCGAGCTCACAGAGGTTTTGTCCCAGATGAGACATAAATCTTTATAATCAACATAATCTCTGCTTTCATTGAACACTCTGCTTGTGAAATTAGCAGAAGCTCTAAAGTGGACAGTGCTGCTCATTTTTTTGGTTGCATGATAATATAACTGCTTAGAGTTTGAACGAGTTTTGTTGGTACAACAAAGGTTTGTACTCTTTTTTTTCAGTTTTTACCGGTGATTTTGGTATGCTCCATCTAAGGATTGCTGCTTCCTTGTGTGTCTGCACTACACACATCTCCAGTAAAGAAGAGGTTAAAAGTTGTGTCAGTCTATGTGATGTACATAATGTGCTATATATGATGATAATAAAAAAGGAGTTTTGATATGATTCTTCTTTTTCCAACTCAAAATCCATGACGCTTAATGTAATCAAAAACAAAAGCAAAGATCCGAACGATCACATCTGTTGGCAGTTTTGCTCACATTTACCTAAAAGTATCAAATATAATCAAATAACTGATCAGATTAAATCTTTTACCCATTAAACAAAGAATTAATATTGTGTGCATTATGGGGGAAACTGGTAATAGATAGCTGTCCCTGTTCAGCTCATGATTCAAATCTGCATATTAATCACAATAAATAATAATTAAATAAATAAAAAGAAGAAATCTAAAGAAATCAAATTAGATCACGTGATTCCCAGCAGCTTTAAGCAGGAAGTTTTCCAGCCTCCCACCTTAAGGGGGCAGCAGTGACACACATGACCAGTGAATGAATGTTTACAGTCCCAGATCCAAGTTAATGTCGTCAGATTTCACTTGACTTAAACAAAATGGCTGGATGGCACAGACCAACAGGAAAACAAGCTGCAGACCACTTCACAGCCACACAAAGGAAAACCCAATCACAATGGAGATAAGACTGTAAAAAAAAAAAGACAAATTAAGTCCTTTTAATCTAAAAGTGAACCAAATTCCAGAAAAATATGGACAAGGGCAAGGTCCTGAGCTACAAACTGCTTTTACTTGATGAGCCAAGCGCTCCTGTTTCTAAACAAGCAACATTTGCAAAAATCTGACCATGACACAAGCGACCACAGTCTCTAGAGGTGCAGCATAGAAACACAGCCCAGCATGTCATGCTGCTTACCTCTTTATACAGCGAGTAGAGGAAGACTGCGGTCTGCACCGTCTTTCCCAAACCCATTTCATCGGCCAGGATGGTGTCGGTGCCCTGAGCCCAGGAGAACCGCAGCCAGTTCAGACCCTCCAGCTGGTAGGGGTGCAGATTCCCTCCAGTGCTGTCCAGGTACTCTGGCTGGCGTTCAAACTTTATTGTTGGCTAGAAACAGGAGTCAGAAAGGATTAGTTATTTACAGTAACTCTGTAAAATCCTTAATATCTAAAAAATGAGTTAAAACATCCGGGAACGTTCAGAAAACTTCTTTAAAAAGATTCTTTGTAGTTACGAGTATATTCACGGTCACAGAAGAGCAGCTACTTATCACTCGTTTACTCAACCAACATCTTATTCAAAGTACAAACAAAACTTAGAGTCCTTCCAGGGCACTTACATCAACCACCGGGTTCTCAGGAGGCCTGTCCGGCCGCTTCACCCTCCCTTTAATCTTCATTTTCTTCCCTGGTCTCCCTTCCTCTCCCATCATCAGTTCTCTGTAACGGACGTAGGTACACACAGTAAATACAGCTGAACACATGCGAGTTGTCCAGGTTGTGGTCAGCATGGACCTGAATCCGTCTTACCTGTGGTTCCAGTACTGCAGCTTATAGGGGTCGAACTCTGGTAGGTCCATGTCCTCAGCCTCCCAGGTGGCCTGGTCGTACGGCAGCTCTCGCCATTTGATCAGGTAGTGGACGTTGTTCTTCCTGTCCACGCTGGAAAACATGAAAGACAGACACAGGTGAAACATTAAGTTTATATTCCTCTGTTTGACAAAAGACTTGCTTCAGTAAAAATAAGCATAGCCTAAATATATAACATATCAAACCATTCATCACTACGGAGAATGTAGAAGTTAAACTTCTACACACACATACCTTTTAAATGTAACCAATCAAAACTAATCCCGACTGGGATTCTTTGCAGAAGGGTAAAGGGAGAGGGGTTTGTAGGGATTTCTGTGTGTGTGCTCACAAAGAGAAAAGAATGATCTGAGCTGGCAGCTGCATTATTCTTATAGTTTTCACAATAACTGTTCATCGCTCTGAAGCCATTTACTAAATATCCCAATCTGAAGCAGGTATACCAGCAAGTCAGAAGGAAATGAATATCTGGCATTTTTCAATAAATCCGTTTCTCAGTGTTTTCTCATCTTTTCATTTTAATATATAAACAGGCCCCTGATAAAAGAAATAATCAATGTATCAAACCAAACAGACCACATGATCAGTATCAGGAATCCTGCTTGCAGCACCATGTTAGATGAATGAAACAATCCTACAACCGAGTGAGCTGTTCAGTGTTGAATAACTTGCTTCTATTGTTCAAAGGTGTGATAAAAACAGAATTATAATCAATCAATGATGAATCACAATACAAGGCCAAGATGATGCTGAGCTGTGAGAAAGTCAGACTGTGTGCACGTTGGGTGAGCTCTAACCTGTGGTTCAGGATGCGGTGGATCATCAGCCACTCCATCTTGATCCCAAAGCGGAGATATTTCTCCTCCAGCTGAACATATGTTGGATCTTTGTTCTTCCTCTTGTGGCACTTGTCCTCCTCTCCATCACCAAAGTCGATGGGCGGGGGCTCATCCATGTCGTTCTTTCTTTGGTAGTTCCTAAACATTACCTGGCAGTGCATCTCCAGCTAAACGGGAGAATAACAGGGAAGGTTACGGTGGAGATTCGGAGACTGGGAAGGTTTGGTTGTCGTTGCACAAACCTGCAGCTCTGTGACCCATGAGCAGTGCCAGTACGACATGCTGCACCATTTGGCAAAAAACTCTCTCTCGGGGCGCCCTGCCAGCGGGGCGGGGTCAGGGGCATCAGCGGCGAGGTCTGGAGGGCGTGGCACAGGTGTGGGGGGAGGGGGGTCTCCCCACCGCCATGTCAGGATCTTCTGTACTTTCCCCTTCATTGGCGGACACTGAAACACGGTTTAACTATTATTTTCCCCAGATTTCCTGTTCAGATCATCGTCACAAGACACCTGCAAGAAACTCCTGAGAGCGTTTTATCAGTCAGTAGTTGCAGGTGTTGGGGGGCGGCCGGCTCTGTAGGCAGCTTGCATTTGGAACTGCTGGTGACAGCTGCAGGGAAGACAACCTTGAACAAGCTGCTGGTCATCATGGATGATGCCAGTCACCCTCTGCACACTGTCATCAACAACCAAAGGAGCCGCTTCAGTGGGAGGCTGCATCTCCCCACATGCAAGAAGAACAGACTCCCACACTCCTTTATCCCACGGGAAACTGTATAACTCATGACCTCAGCTGGGCTACAGAGCAAGGGGAGGGATGGTTAAGGAATGTGTGCCATGTTTTTTTTTATAATCCTTTATTACTTTAATACTTTTAAAATGTTCTTAATCATCTATGGTTGTACTGTGTGTGGCCCAAAACCTCTATTTCTTGAACAATCTGTCCGAATGGCCTAATAAAGTTGTATCTATCTGAACTGAGCGGTTTGACTGGCTACAATCTGTGATCTAACTGTTTAGTCACTTTTAAGAAGTTGATCAAATTAACTTACCGTCATGGTTATTTTTCATTTTCTCTAAATTCTTTATGATAGGAAAATAAACACCAAATTATTTGATAATGAATGCGTTTATGGCTGCAATAGATACATTTTCATCCTTTAATAATGAACTATGCGAATTTCATCTTCATAGATTGTCCTCATTTTTTCTCTAGTGGAAATTAATTTGATTTAATAATTTATTAAATGACTGATTGTTTCCGCTCTAAAAATAAGTTTAATTCGCTGTTAAATTGCATTTCCAGTCATGTTATGCAGGCCAACAAGCTTTACAAAAGCTTTTAATGCATTTATCCCACTCACCGTGCAGCGGGGGCAGATCCACTCTCCGTTGGGGATCTCGGGGAGTGGGGGGTTCAGGCAGTGGATGTGGTACGACGACGGGCACGAGTCGCAGCAGAGAAGCTCTCCTCCGTCTTTGCAGACCCTGCAGAACTCCATGTGGTGGTCGTCCTCCTCCGTCTCCCCCACCTCACCGTTGTCCTCTTCTCCTTCTGAGGCTTCCTCCCTGGCTTCCCACTGGATGCCCTCTTTCTCCTGGGGACAGATGGGAATTTAGCTTTCAGCAGCTTTCCAGTTGAAACCTAAAAGTTAGGAGCATGTTTCTTACGCAGTGCGGACAGCTCCAGGTGCCCTCGGGTGCTTTTTCCATGTCGGGGTCCAGACAGACCATGTGGTACGCTCTGGGGCAAGTGTCACACAGAATGATCTCGCCGCCCTGCTGGCAAACCTCGCAGTAGTCCTGGTGGTCCGTTTCATAGCCGTCACCCTCTTCTGTTTCTGATGAGCAACAAAATGACAAGCAAAAATCATGTAAGATAGAAATGAGATGGAAGATTCTAAATAAGCTATAATATATGCGTTTGCAATGTTTGTTACAGGAAAACCCTCACCAGTTCCTCTTTAGTGCAGATCACCTCAGAAAAAAAGAAACTTTGAAGAGTTTCACTTCTAATTCTTTCACTTCTTCACTTCTGATTGTTACAGAAGGGATGTCCGTTTTAATCATAACGCATGCCTTCATCAGATACTTTTTAAGGCTTTAGTGTGTAAATTTTAGTATCTTTAAAAGGTTGTGATGTGCAGAAACAAGCGCTAAAACTTTAAATCAGCAGTGGCTAAAACACAACTGCTGTTCAAAGGATCCCCACGGCGACAGTGCTGCATCTCCGCGGGGGTTTGACCTCTCGCGGTTGTCAACATGAAGCCATCCGTGACGTCTCCCGATTGGTGCTTCAATCTTATGACAGCAGCCACAGAAGATGTCTCAGCGTGCAGCAACTTAGAAGATGTTATACTTCTAAATATACCAAACTCGGCTGAGTCAGCCACAGTAAGTAATGTGTACGCATGCTCCTCATGCTGTGCATTCCACACACGCTCTTCCTGAACTCGGTCATTACGGCCCTCTGCTGAGACACTAACCTGCAATCTTCATTTAGTTAGCTCAGTTTGCAACTGCCAGCCTTCGTAATGGAGAGGTTAATGAAGAGACTAAGAACTGTAAATAAGGAAAATAAAGGGAGTGAATTAGAAGTTGATGAACAACTTTCTCTGCCAGAGACCAACCTTTCTTTCTCTTGGGTTTGTTCTTGGAGGTCTTCTTTTTGCTGCGGCTGCTGCGACTGTTCGAACACTCTGAGATGGAGACGCTGTTGATGCTGCCGTTCTCAAAATCACTTTCAACGTCAGGCTCGTCCTCCTCGCTCTGTGCACATGAGAAATAAACACTTCATTCCCAGTTCTGTTAGCAGACACGTCCATGTGTTTGGTAGATAATCACAAAGAGAAAAGGTCGTACTGATGAGCGTTTCCTCTTGCTGTTGAAACCTCCCAGTTTGATTTTTAAAGGAGCAACTTTCTTTGTCTTGGCATTATTCTTCTTCTCCTGTGGTTTTGCTGCAGGTTTCGACTTCTTGCGAGCATTGGGGCCTGCAGAGCAGCAGAAAAGACAGAATAAGCTCAGACATTTTAGCTAGCAAATGAGCCATTTTAATGTACCTGCTAACTTGTTTTTCCTTAAACAGTTGTTTTTGATTAATAGAAGTTGTGTACCTTTGCCCTCCTTGGTCTTGGCCTTGCGGAGTGGAGGTGCAGGAGTCTGCAGAGGCTCTGCTGGGGCGGGCGGCGCTGCAGGCGCTGGGACGACCTCTGCAACCATGGTGTCCACAGCAGCTGGAACGTTGGCGGTAGCCAGAGCAGCGTTTGCAGCAGCTGCACCTCGCAGGGGGTTGTTGGTGCTGAACTCGCGCCATTTTGCACCCAGAACCATCATCATCTTTGACACGGCAATTTTGGGGTTCTTGGCTGCGATGAGGGGTCTGCGGTAAAGATGGCAAATATTTAATAAGTGGTTTGAGTCCAGTTTTTCCCACAAACATTATGATTATGGGACAAGTCATGCTGTTCCAGTTTAGCTTCCGGAGCAGAATAAAGACAAGCCACTGGTGAGATGTGACATTTCTGTTGGCAGAAAACTTCTTAACCAGTAAAACTGAAGCAATAAGACCCTACCTGACAAACTGGCTAAACGCCTTGTAGTTGGTCAGAGATCTGTAGTCTTCCTCAGTAAACACATGGTCAATGTCCTCCATGCCCCAGTCATCTAGAAGCTGCGATGACGACTTTGGTTCCTAGAAGACAAATTAAAAATTAATGATTAAAGACAGACGAAGAAATAAAAAAAAAACATTAAATCATGGCCAAATTAAAAACAGCAAAAAGAAGAAATCAATATACTAAAAGTTGGGATGACGTCATCTTTTTGCTCTTATAAATGACTCCAAAAGGTTTTTCTACCTGACTTTAGGCTTTACACGATCAGGATTTTAGGGGCAGATCACCGATCACCGATCAGAGAGTTTAAAAAAACCGATCACCGATCCGATCACTGGCCTAAATGTGGGAATCAAATGTGCC
>JBBBVT010000018.1:20925077-20935760 GCA_037177035.1 Craterocephalus eyresii | reverse complement strand
GGCCGATCAGAAAAAATGTAAAATATGTGAAAAATCGGCCGATCCGATCAAGCCGATCCGATCGGTGGAAAGCCTACCTGACTTTTCCAAGCCCAAGTACAGTTGAGATGCACAATCAAAGAATGCACCATACTAAACTATAAGGATGCCGAAATAACAACAAGCTCTTGATTAAACAAAGAAATTTAGACTTATGTTATGCTTCACTGACAGAGTCACAGATGGAAAAACAGCCAAACTAAAAAGCTGCAAGAACCTAAAGGACTGGGAAACCTAAAATCTAAGAGAGACGACTAGCACATTTGCTCAAAAACCCATAAGTTGATCAAATCACCTAAATGTGGAGTTATCGAAAAGCCATTTGAGTAAACAAGCTGGAACATCAACGAAATTTCCTGGTTTTATTCAAATTTTGCTAAAGAGAGAACATGACTGCTGTTTAATTTCTGAAACCTGAAATAATTTGAAGCTCCTGCAACATTATTACAACTCTGACCGACCACACAGCCAGAGTGACCAACATATGGGGCCAGCTGTAAACAAAACAGTGCAGCTCAGGTTTAAAAGAAGCATTGCTTTGTATTTATGCAACATAAAAGACAAATGTCACAAAGAAACAGCAACCCTTTTTTTCTCTCCTTGTACATCAGTAAATGCGTCCTAGTAGGGAGTGTAAGGCTTTATTATACCTCACAATGCATGAAACCATTATGCCACAGATGATTGCAATCTCTATGGAATAATAGCCTTTTGCAACATAACACTGTTTTCTCCACCAGACTCTATTGAAAAACTAAAGTGGTCAGTGAAGAGCCTCTAAAAAGCAGAATACAGAAAAGCTTTAATAAAATTGACAGTGACGCGCAGGCAGGGTTTTTTAATACAACGTGATGATAAAAGCACCAAATATCAGCAAACGTTGGTGGTTTCAACTTTTACACAAAGGTTTCTTGAGCTTCTCACTTTGTGTAATTTCTAAATGAAATCTCTTTTTGGCCCTTTCTCCTCACTCATGTAAGTACTACACTGCTCTCTGACCATTGCGTTTGATGTTAAACTTTAACTCCTTACTTTAAGCCGGTTATAGAAAAGCACACACGGCTCATGTCTGAAGAAATAATTCAGTCTGTTTACATGGCCATTTAAAGGCATTTCTGGAATTAATCAGATAATTGAAATAACCTGATGCATCTACAGCCACTTCTGAATTGCCATATTTCAAAATATCCTAGTCTAAATTCTCCAGCTAATTATTGGATCTTATACGTGGTGACGCAACTTCCAGTTATTTTCAAAATACGATCTTTGTCGAACATGGTGGCGCCCATTGCCTTAGTGATAACTGCTAATGTAGGAGCTAATGACATGCAAAGTGGTCCAAATGTTATACTTCGATTATAACCCTGACTTCCCGCTGCTGTTTTTCTTTTGTGTTCCACTCACATTGTGACACCATCACTTCTGTATTTAATGAAAGATGTTGAACAGACTTAGGCAATTATTTTTTTTTTGCACATCCACAGGTCTACATGCACAAAAAGGTACTGGGGAGAAATTTTACATTTTAATCCGATTTCTCATCAGAAATCAACAATTATCTGACTAAGGATTTAAAATTATTCTATCTACATAAGAACATAACGGCCCATGCCTCCAAAATTATTTTTTTTATATAATAAATAGTGCCAAATTAATGTTTTAAGTAAATAATCATCAAAGACCAAAAAAAGGTAACATAACCTTTCACTTTATAAACAAGAGGAGCAAAAGGCTTTTCAATATTTGCCTCTACAATGCAAATATTAGAATATTCTCAGAATCATTAAACCAAACTCGGCCTTTATGAATCAACTTATGTATCCGCAGTTGGATTTCTTTGCGTTTTTTGGTATCAATAAATACCAAACCAGTTTCAGTAGTTAAACTGGGACTCCACTTAAGTTTAAAAGGCCCTGGAGGGTGAACAAAGAGGTTAATCTCAGCACTGCCAGTAAGCAGATGAAGACAACATCTTCCTCCTCCAGCAGCCTCTGACCAGAGCTGCTATACAACCCGCCGTCTTACATAGCGGAAAGCAGACCGTAGAGGGAACGACCACGCCGACAAATTAAAATGCATTTATCTACCGAAAAAAAAAGAAAGAAAAGAAAGAAAGACTGAGTGCGCAGTGCAGTTCCAGGAGGGTTGCCATGGTAACAGCACACACACGCATGCATATTGTGTGTATATATATTTTCTTTTTTATATAGACGCACACCCCCTCCCCCTCTCTACCCATCCCAGACACACGCTGACACACACACCCCACACCTACCCCCTTGCATAAGTGTCATTAACTACAAGACCCCCTATTGGCTGCCAGCCTCCAAGTCCATCAGACACAGTTCTTTGTTCAACCATCTCTCATATCGTCTGTTTGTCAAACCACAGAGGACTCCATTACAGGTACGCAGTCAAAAGGCGCTCATCATGGAGGACGGAAAAGGCTGTCAGAATATTCATTTCCCCAAGAAAACTGGGGGCCTTTTCAGGCTCAAACTAGACAAACGCTTGAGATTTTCACTTCTTTAAAAAGAAAATCTACCGTACATCCAGGATACTTAAAGATAAGCCTTTATAAACTTGCATCTGCACATCTCTTACATCACTGAGCTCTTTAGTAGAACTGTGCAAGATTGTTTGGCCATTAATGCGTTGCTTTAGAAAGTCTCATATGGATGTCTATAGAGGTTTATGGATGCTGTAAACATCTATGAGACTCACATTGTGTGATCCATTACCAAGGACATCAGAATGTTTTCCTTTAAGTTTAAATTAACTTAAAAATTGAACAAATAAATAACTTAAGGACTTTGAGTCCTTTAGATTCGCATTGATCTCCTTTCATCATCTGAAAGTGTCTGGAAAAAGCACGACAGACACAACTGTGGCAACATGAGCGCTTTCTATGGCACTCTTTCAGAGAAACTTCTGAAGTTTAAAACTCAGATTTACCGAGCAATCGTCATCATCGTCGTCATCGTCTTCCTCTGGTTCAGGCTCTTTCCTTTTGGAGCTCCTCTCGACCCCGGTGCTATTCCTCTTCTTTTCTTTGCCGCTGCTGGCCCTCTTCTTCTTCTTGCGCCCTGGAGTGTAATCGCTGCCCTCGCTGTCAGAACGCTGGGCAGGGCCTCCATCTTCTACGTCTTCCATCCCACCCATGTCCATGGGCTCTGGGGAGCTGATGGCAAGCTCCTAGAACAAGGAAAATCCAGATGGGAGTCAGCATTCAGAAACTAAAATATGAGCAAAACAATGGTCACAAGGCAAGAAAATTAACGTCTCACTGGAATCTAACAATTAATTCAGCGTAGGTAGATCTATATAAGATAGGAAACAGATTCTTATTTTTCTATAAAATCAGATTAAGAATTTACTTCCGATCTTCAAAATAAATCAAACAAAAAAAGTCACAGAACCAAATCTGCAGAGATCCTTTATAACTCATTGGCTCCTGGTTACCTCTCGCCGCGACCGCCTCTTGCTGCCTTTGCCCTCTTTACTCTTTTTGGCTTTTTTCTTCTTCTTCACCTTTGGAGTCTCATTTTCCGAGATTTCTTCTTCCTCACCATCTGCGAAAATTATTATTTTTTTAAAATGCCATGGAGACGAATTAAAGAACACAGTGTCAACATTGTCAGGTTGTGTCCAACTCAGACGATAACATGTATATTACTTAATACTTGCATAACCTGCTGGAAACAAAACACCAGCCACACGCTTGTTTTGGATGAGGCTCAGTTTGTTCCCCAGACAACCCAATTTGGCTGATAAGTGATGCTTGTTACTTTTTAAGAGGATAAAATATGATTTTATCATTTGCTTTTGATCACCCTTATAACACATCCTCCTTCCCCTAATTAACATGTTCCTAGCAAAAGGAGTCCAGAGAACCTGGAGAGGTGGAAGATAAACGAGGGGTCTCGAATCCTATTTTACAGTAAGTCCTCAGGGGGGTGATTCAAATCAGTTTTACCCCAGTGGTTAAAACACTAATTTACAACTGATTAGTCAACATGATTTACCACATTCCTGCAGGCCTTACGGCAGAGGATCTCAGTACACTTGTCTGACACTGCTGCACTGATTCTCAGAGCCTATTAATGTAATTGTCTATGGTAAAAAGTAAATAGCAAGCTGCCATTAAGAAGAAGGTTTAATGTAATGGGTTTTTAGGTCATATAAAGGAGACCAGGCTGTGTCTATGTGGCTAGATGCACAAGTTGCAAATGTAGCTACGGCACTGTAGTATTCCCTACTTGTGGCATATTTTATGAATACGGTGTTGCATGCACAAACATATGGGTTTTCTGGTGGAATCTTGCACAGTTTTACAGTGGAGCTGCTGTCAGATGACTTGATTCAGAAAACTAAGTGATTGTATTGTTCTTAGATTTAGATGAGCTTGCAATGATTTGACAATTATGGGGAAAATCTTCAACATTCATAGACAACTTTTTTTGCTCCTTTCCTTTGTTTACCTTCTTTTATTGTATAATGAATACTACAAAGCTGGACAGATGTTCTCTGAGATTTCCTTACTTTCCTGGGCTCAATGAAATCCTGATGGATGTTTTCTTTTAAAACCATAAAGTGACACTCAAAAATCTCAAATAGACTTATTTAATAGATTAATCAGTTAATGTTAAAACACCTGCATTCAAGATTTCTCATACATTTGTTTTTCTATCTCAAAAGAGCTTCAATTAACTGCCCTCATTTAATTTTAATGATTTATCAATAATGAAAATTACCAATCAGTTTTCTGTAGATAAAACAATCTGGTTACCAATAACTGCAGCTCTCCATCTTACAAACAACAGGATTAACAAATTAATCGAATATCTTTAGAAATTAACTATGATGTTCCTTAGCTGAAGCCTGGCGTGTGATTTAATTTTTTTCATATCTGTCCACATGCATTCCCAGCATCAGTATGACATGTTACGTTGGGAAATTAATATGAGCTATTCAGAGGAACAATAACGTGCACTCGAGAAAAAGATGAATGATTTTTTACACGATGTCCAATTTCTGTTTACATTACAAATATGTTCATGTGCGTGATTCATCGGAGTTATGGAGGGGGAAAGCACGTTTTTAATAAATAAATTGTGGTTGATTTTAACACTTAAAGCTGATCTGAACGATTGTTTGTTCTCAAAGGTTCCACTGTGTATCCTGCGCGTGCTCGTCCAATTTAAACTAACTGTAAACAATCTGTGACCACAAGATCCTGTGAAACTAACAAACACGTGTAAAATTAGTCGTACAAAATGTAATATAACCTGCTTTTCCGATTTGATATTTATACTTTTTTCCCCCCTCGAACTCAAACCGAAGGCGCCGGCCATGAGGAGGGGAATGCTACAGAACGTCATCCGCCAGCTTTCAAGCTAACTGGCTGCCTCCATCTTGTCATCGAAACGTAGAAAATACCGGTAGCTGGCTAACATTAGGCCCCGGGAACATGCCGGTTGTTTGGCGTGTCTTCACGACAAAGCAACTACCAGCTACACAGCTTCTGAATGTGGTTCGAGTAAAACAATTTGCTTTCCTTTGCGTGTTAAACAGCAGCAAAGCTTCGAAATAGCCTGTTTGGTCATGTTAGCAACCCGGTAGTTAGCTGCACTAACGAGCTAGTGCTACGCTAACGCAGCGTGATTGATGTGAATGTCAAAAACATCTGCTAAAGCTAGCATATAACCAGCGTGAACATAGCAATTCCAGCTAACAAACGAGCCTGATCTTACCTTGCATTAAGCGGTCGTCGGGGGCTCCATAATCATCTCTGTCATCTTCACTTCCAGACATAGCGGACAGCGGAAAACTTTATGTTTAGTTAGCTAACAGTTTAGCTAACTAAATAAAGTTCGGACCCAGTCTGGAGTCTGTCCAAGTCGTGGTTTGTAGATAGGAGGGAGCAACTGGACAGGTTTACCAGGACAAATAAGAACACAAAAGAAAACGGAAGTATATTATTAGGACTAAAGAGCTTTGGAAACACAGCAGCGGGTAAAAAACTGAGGAACATCAACACTCACCACATGGGACAATAAAGCCAACTTTATTAAGTTGGACACCTTGTAAATTTTAGCTCCCTTACCCCTCTGTCCATCTCTGCGTTCAGCTGACATACTATCTTGCCACAATGATTACTTTCCGCCCCTTTAGCATGCGTGCTAGCTGAGCTGAACCGGCGGCTAGATTCAGATTTGAGACCTACTACAGAAACGATGTGCTCCCATACTGACATCTAAACACTCCTTTGACAATCCGAGGCTTTCCTCACACTGATCATCTCACCCCGACTCAAGTCAATTCACAACCTCAAAACTGAGATACTCACAACTTGATTCCACGCAGCTTACAAAACAATAACTCCAGGCTCAGTTTTTTAGTAGATCAATAATTGGAAGCTCTCTTTCTTTAAGGTAACGGTGTGCGTACAATTTAAATATATTTCCGTGTTTTTTGTGGTAGCGTGTGCGCACGACGCCGTCTCCTCTTTCTCTTCCTCGCACACAACACATCCCGCGCTCGCGCGTGCACACACAAAGAGATCAGGGGGCAGGCATCCCATAATATCCCCCCCACACACTCGCATACATATACACACTTCACTCACCCCTCCCCCACTCTGCATAGTTACCTTGCAACGTACAGACCATAATAGTCAACTCACCCCCCTCCCTCTTCTACAGTCTCTTCCCCATTCCTCCATGCACATCACCCCCTCACACACCTCCACCCCTCCCTTAGCAACCGCGGTTGCCATGGACACGCTCACCCCTCCCACTCGGTGTGGCATCCCATAATAGTAATGAGTGCAGTCACTGACATCCCACAATAAGCATAACTCCAAAAAGAGAGAGATAGGAGAAAGGAGGGGGGGGGAGGAAAAGCTGTCACATGGCAACTGTGTGCCACATGACTGCTTAACTTGAGAGTGCATGTTTGCATGTGTGCGCAGGCACCATACTGTATATGAGCTGCTGAAGACAGTGCACGAGATACAAACGTAACGCATCGCTGGAAACTACCCTCACAGCACCGCGGGGTCACAAAGTGTGGGGTGACCCCGATTTTATCCCCATCTGAGGCCTCATAAGTGCAAACATACTTGAAGACGTTCTTTTACGTGCATTACTCAGCATGATGACAACTTTTCACTTAGTCAGCACATGAGGGGCCGAAGAAGGTTGAAAATAAAACTTTTGCGAGCGGGTTGGTACGAGGTCAAAAAGCCAGGCTCGCTTCCCCCAGTGAGGAAGACAGTGAGAGGTCAGAGGGGTCAAACTGCAGTCAAGATTTTTTAGTCTTCAGCTGTAAGTCTCCCTGAAAACTCAGAGGAGAGAGCCCAGAGGTAGAAGCGCCAAGCCAACAGCTGACTTAAGCTGTCTGCACACATGCACACGCTGGCTTGCTCCACAGGCTGTGAGGAAATGCATTGCAGTCAATGGTGGGAAAAACGTCTGGGTCCTAGACAGCTTTTTCCCACCATTGACTGGCTGTATAGCAGTTAAGACTGGGACAAAATATTGAACTGCTGGTGCTTAGTGTCGCAGAGATGCTTCAGAATCGCATTTCACTGCATGGGAAATCAACTTAGTACACGGTGGCTCATGGGGATATGTTTTAAGGACTTGTGGAGAATGATAATGAGTTATTTATTGCTATTAATAGCCCAAAAGTATTCAAATCAGAAGCTGAGGCAAAATCAATTTAACTTTTTTTTTTTAAAACTAACTAGCTATGATATAGTCATTTATATTTATAAATTATGTGCTTTATCAACTCTTTACACCACAGACTTTAAAAACTTTTGAGTAATTAATGGTGTTGCTGAATCCGATGCAATGTGTTTAAATAGATAATTTTTTAAACATGGGTATTATACCTGTTCGGACTGCAGAGGGAAAAACTAGACACAACGGACCACATAACATTTAATGATTACATTGTTATTAACTGATATATTTAAATTGATAATGCATAAACAAATTATTGAATATATTTGTAGTGACTAATAAGCCATAAAATGTATGATAAATTCTGACACCTAATATGTCAGAGTACTTCAGCTGGGTCTGTAGGGATCTTTTATTTGGGATGAATAGTTAAGTTGCAGATCAGGGTAACCAATTAGATGTCATCATCTGCTGACATGCCACAGTGACTGTTTAAGGTAATTAAGCTGCAGCACAGGAAACATGACATGATTAAATAGTAAGATAATTAAATGTTTTTGAATAATTTAAATCGTTTAAAATGACTTTAAAACACTCAATTAATTAGTTATGAATTTAATAATTTACTAATTAATTTCAGATTTTTATAAATTACTGGCATTTAAGTAATTATATATTTGATGAACTTTGTATATTATTTTTTATATTAATTGATATCCCATTTAAGTTTACAAATACATTCATTAATTCATTTGTGTTTATTTTTCCCTTTGATTGATTAATGACACATTTAATTAATCATTCAATGCCGTATGTATGTATTTTAATGTGGTACTTTACCATATTGTAAAACAAGCTGACTAAATTGTTACCATAACCAGTAACAGCTTTTTAACCCTCAGTATCTGGGTTAGATATTATGGCCTGTAAACATGTATTTCTGTAGAGTAAGAATAAGCCATGGCCCTTTTTGTAGCCCAGTCTGCAACAGTTGTGTTCCATTTAGTGTTGTTCTTATTCAAAGATGATAAAAATGTAAAACTACATTTGATATGAGACTGAATTTCAATTAAACATTTCAAATTCCACTTAATAACAAGAGTAAAACTATCTCCCCAGACCTTTAAATGTATATATTTAGAATTAGGTTCATACAGCGTCGATGAAGAACATTGCAACACATTTCACTGTATAATTAATTATTTTTAAAAATAAGCAAAAATGCAGATTAATGTGGAAAAAGATCAACCAACAACTAAAAACAGAGCAACCTTAATACTCCCATACTGTAAAGATGCTAAGGAACAGCCAGTTCAAAAAGATTATAATTAACTTCTCACCGGCAGGTGTGAGTACCGCTGTAAAAACAGCCAGTTTGCTGGTGTGACACATTCAGGTGTGTTAACACAAAGCCAAGGATTGAAAAGCCTCAGTGATGACATCAGCACTCAGTTTTGGTGAAGTCAAGAACATTTCCAAACAGTTTGGAGTCTGCTGTTCCACAGTGAGGAAGACTCACTGAAGCAAGGTCAACCCAAGTCCAGAAAATGAAGTTACATCTCAGACCCTACACACATTACTTAAAATGTTTACTGTTAAAGTTTATGAGAGCACAATGAGACAGAGAATGAACAAACATGCTTGTTTGGAAGAAATTCTTTGCTCTGTAAAAATACCTTAGCTGCCTGGCTTAGGTTTGCTAGGCTGCATCTGAACAAACTGGAACTGGAAAAATGTTCTCTGGACATAGGAGACTAGAGTGGAGATATTATATATATGTGTAGTTCCATGTTTGGTGAAAACAAAACTGCATATTATCACTAATACCTCACATCCTCTGTTGAGCACCATGGTGCAGGTTGATGATTTGCTCTGCAGCCACAGGACTTGGTCAACATGCAAACATTGGGTGTCCCCCTACAACCCTGGCATCCACAGACATGGACATCATATTATTGGGTTTTTTGCACCAGGATTCCACCATCAGGTCACATTAGATAACTCCTACCAAGCAAACTAATAAACATGGCAAAATTAGAGGGTAGGATTTAATTCATTTTAAGAACACAGCAGAAAAAATACAACAGTGGCTTTATAAATTTGTCTGATTTTTGACTTGATTAAGAAGCGTGTTTGTCTCCTTCTTCTCTGTTGACCTTACAGTTGGTTAAATTGGTGCCTATGCTGCCTCTACTGGTCACTTGCATATTGCAGCTTGCTGTAATGCACATGTGCATTAATTATTTAGGGCAAGCATAAAATATGGTTTTAACAAACTGTATTACATCAGATTTTTTTTGTTCCTGTTACTCCATAAATAGCTAGACACTGCAGCATCTGAAATGTAAGCAAAACCAAAGCTCGGGTCTGAGGAGGGTTATTATAGAGTGAAATATGAGGCCATCTGTCCTTGCATTTTCTTAGTTTTAACACTTGGTGAGGACCAAATTATTTTTTTTAACCTTGTACGTGAAAGGCTGATCTGGAGCATCCAGGCTCGCACAACAGATTAAGGGTCTGCTTCTTGTTTTATGTTCTATTTTCAATTTCTTTATCTATAGTTTTTTTTCACTATATAATTGACGCAAGTATTTCTTATGTGCCAGAAATGATGCTCCACTGTTACCTGTGTATGAAAACAAAACCAGAAGCTTGGATTTTTTCACTCCATGTATTTAATTTTGTTTTCTTAAAAACAACATACCTATTTTCCTGTATTTCTTATATTTTCCCATATTTACCTATATTCCAGATTTCGTATCCAGTTATGACCAGAAAATTGGAGCAATCATGCTGAAACCAAATGTTTCACATTACAAATGGAAGTTCTTCATGTAACATTTGCCAAGTAAACAGCAAGTAAGATTTAAGCATTGTCTTAAAGGGACTATACCCGATTTCACGTCCGGCTAGCTTAGTTAGCGATAGCGGCTATTTTTTTTTAGCTTTTGTG
>JBBBVT010000018.1:20902468-20915747 GCA_037177035.1 Craterocephalus eyresii | reverse complement strand
CCCGATATCTCCGGCTACATGATGAATATCAAGAAAGTGTTCCAACGTCTCAATCAGCATGAGGATGAGTAAACATATGAAGGCACATCATTCTGAGGGCGGAGTATCCCTTTAAGACTATTAACATTTTTTAGAAATGAATTACCTGCAGATGGAATTTGGTCTCTTTTAATAATAAGTAGTGTTTACTCTTCTATATTAAGGAGATTGTAAGCTAAATGTGCATGAGGTGTGTTTAATTTGCGTGCTGGGTGAATGTTTCAACATGTAGATGTTGCTCACCGATTAGGCCTATCACTGCAAACACAGCCTGCTGTCTAAATTTTCTGTGCATGGGCATGGAGTCCATCAGCAGTTTGTTGAAGAGAAGTGGACAGTGGGGATTTCCCTGCAAAGTATTCTCCAAACAGGCCCTCATATGTTCTTTTTCTGAATGGTGGCTTATCCCGGTGCAAGCAAAGTAGGTGTGCTACATTTGGGGTGCATGCTGTTGGTGAATGAAGGACCTGATGGCTCTAGCAGACTGGTGGAGGTGACTAAATTGACATTCAGGCTTTTTGTGCACAAGCAGCTGCAGAATCTGTGAATTAGCTCTGACTCCTTGGGGAAGAAAACCCAAACAAAACTGGTTGCCATGGTCATATTCAAGAAAAAATGCAGAGATTGTCAGGAATCTCATGACATGTTAGTGTGTGTTGCCCGAATTGGAAGTGGAAATGGCTAGTTTCCTTCTCATCTTTTCAGAATATTAATTCTCTTGCTTTAATATTTTTTTTCTACTGAAGCTAATATGTTCAGGGTCTCTGACTTAATTAGGTAGATAAACATTCATTTGCTGGTGTGGTTAAGGAGACGTAACAACATGTATTAAGTAGTTCTTTCAAGAGACTGAAGCTATGGACTGCTTTTTTTTACATCAATAAAAGGGGTTAATAACACTCTGCAAAGAGAAAATCGTGGAGTTTTACACAGTAAACTGGTGTTAAGCGGCATTCACATTTTAAAAACATCCACATCCTTTATTTCATGTTATGATGCAATCGTGCTGCTATTGTTTCTGCTCCACCCAGAGTTTAGATTTGCTAAGCTTTGACTGGAGCTGTTCTGACCTTTCCTCGGATTGCTGCTTGTGCTGCAGTTAGATAAAAAGAAGCACAACAATAAATCACAATGTGAAAACCAGCAAATGCAGCAGCAGGGACTTTTACTTTCTCATCACTGGAGTTATGTTCACAAACGGGATAATGACTATGGTTCGTTTTATATACAAGCGTAATGCTTGTCCTGCTCCACTAGGAGAAAAGCTTTTCAGTGACATAAGGAATTCATAAGGTGTTCATAGACATAAATCTTCCTGAAACAAGTTCAGTTTGTTTGGGTATGCTCTAAAAATCTATATAAAAATCTGTATTATTACAATTGTCCCATATTATTTCCCAGTTTTTCCTGTATTTTTTAAATATTGGGAAATCTTGTACTAATAAGATTACAGAAATGGTCAGAAGATAAATGTCTGGAGTAAAATAACATGACAACTGTGGAAACATAATACAAAAAAGGGTTTAATTTCACTTTAAAAACGACTTAAAAAAAGACTGTTGTTGTAATTTTTCTAAAATGCAATTGAAAGAATAGTTAAAAGCCTAAATTCAGGCTTACCCTATAAACATGTGAATTAATATACAGTAAAACTAAATACAGATCAAAATCAGTGGGAAAAATACAGGACAAAAAAAGGGAAAAAACTGAATAAAAAAGGCATTAAATATTGGATAAATTGATAAGGGTTAATAAATGAGGATGAATCATAAATTGAAAACATTAAAATGCATGTATAAATTTGAGTGAATGAAAGCAAATACTAAATTAACTGAATGGTCAGAGGTTTGTCGCAAATTTGGGACACAAGATGTCGAGAGGTTGAAAATGGTTTATATGCTGTTATTTTACTTTGGATTTCTCCCTACCCTATCAACACTAAAATAATGTTCGCTGAGAGGTTGACGAGGTAGATTTAGGGCTGGAGGGATCTGGTTCAAGTCCTAAGACTGGCGAAGAACTGAATTGTTATCATACTTGCTAACATCTTTCATTAAACATTAAAAAAATCATATAATGAAAAAATTAAGTTAATATTATCACATTAACATTTAAAGCTTTGATCATTAACTACTGTTAAGTTTTTAGATCTCAACCACTTGTTCTAAAGCATTGATTCTTCTTATGGTTTCAACGAAATAAAGAACAAATGCAAAGATTTAGAATCAAATTTAAAAAACAACGCCACTGGACTAAATAAATAAATAAATAAATAATTAACATTAAAGGGTTAACAATGCACTGCATGTGTGTCTCCTACAGTATAAGATATGTCTAGATGTACCTGTATAAATGCTTTTTACGTGCTGATTTAGATTAATGAGACTTGTATTAATAAGTTCATACTGTTTCGATTTGTGTATGCATGCAGTCTCCGCGACCACAAAGACTCAATATAACTAATCCAGAATCTCCAGATTGTACGACTCGGTCAAAAATAGTTTGTTGGCAGGACGTTCACATGTCAGGGTACAACTATGCACTTGTATAAAGGTGCCAACCCATGTCACATTAAGGAGAGATCCATTTTTTTGGGTCATTTAAAAAAGATAAGAACTTAAAGCATGTCCTATAGGTGCAGAAAGCACTCTCTGATCAGCTCATATGTTTGCAGCTGAGTGACAAAGGCCAGGTCATGGCGCATGGACGAGTTAGGCTGTACATGCTGTTAACTGAGAATGACTGTGGTGCAGACAAGGAGCTGTGATTCTGCGTAACAGCTGTAGGATGGGTTGGTGCTGATGATGCCTTCACTTGGTGAGATCTCATGGGTCAAGTCTTTCAGGAATGTTATTTCTTAGTCACGTCTTTACAAAATTGCAGCTGAATTGAATGTTTGTCATTCTTGGTGCTTAAAGTCTTATTGTTAGTCACAAATATCATATCATATGTCATTCAGGGATCAAGTTTTCCATTTTCCCTTTTTCTTGCTAGCTTTCTGGACCTTTATACTACACTGCTGGCTGCTTCATTGGGAAGTTTTATATTTTCATGTCTGGTAATTTGAAGGAGATTCTATACATTATTATGAGAGGGAGATAGACCAAGTAAAGAGCAAAACTGATATGTTTAAAAGCAATTAGACTTTTCCTCTATGGTAAATTGGTTATCCATAACTCAACTTGTGCAATAGGACCTTTTAAGCTAATGAAGAACAACATAAAGCAAATTGTCCTATTTACAGTATGAAAGTGATAGATGCTTCAACATTGACTTCCGTTGTAAAATATGGTGGAAAGCCGTAGTCCATAGTCCTAATTAGATTCAGGTCACAGAGAGATTCAGGGTACACCTCATTAGGTTCCTGCAGTTACTTGGTTGGTCCTCATTATGATGCTCAAAGAAGGGCATTAGTTTATCAAGCTGTCAGCAGGTCATTTAAAAAACAAACATATGTATTTTTTCCCATTTGGTTAGCATAAAGAGCAGAGTTATCAGGTAAATGAGCTGGTCCTCTAATGCATCACATTTACTGCTTCATCAGGCACCCTTGACATTGGAATCAACATATTTACTCTGGTTATTGTCATCAAATGGTGGGTTTAAAGCCAAATAATAATATATGTCTAACCCCAGAGTGAACTCAAAGTGAGTGATTGTAAAATAGGAACAAAAACGTTGGTGTCACGTGGGACTTGCAAGGCATGCTAATCAAGATCTTTAAGGCAAAACTCGGAGAAAAACTGAGGAGTCGCAGTGGAGTTCTTTAATTTATTCCACCACTACCCCTCCTACTTCCACAAAAGGACTTTATAGACAAACAGTGTGAACCTCATCCTCCTTAGGAAACTCTCTTCTCTCTCTGCCATGGTGGCAACATGACAGTGATTGATAAGTAGTTGTTGTGTGTGTGATGATGTGATGGTTTCTGTTTTCTGTTTCATATTAATCTCATTTTAGATGTTGTTCTGTGTACAACAAATGCTGTTTTTCCTTTCTCCCCCACTAAATGAATTCTAGAGGTAGGTGGAACTGTGTCAGAAACCCTTCCTCAACATGATGATTCACAAGTCCTCTGGTTCCAGACAAAAATGAGAGGAAGACATTATCATAAAGAGCAGAGACATAATGGGGAAAAAAAATCCAGTTTGATGCTACTCACAAATCTGGAAACAAGGTAATATCTCTTCTGTCCTTCAAGTTTTTTAAGCTTTTTATTCACCGAGTGTGTTAAGGTTGTGTTTTGTGATGATGAAAATGAGCCCAAATACAAAACTCAAACATCTCAAACAGACAAAGTGAAATTGAGGTGAGCGGAGAAACTTCACAGTCAAACTTAAAGGGCCTGCATGAGCGCACACACGCGCCGCCATCTTATCTTACCTTCTCAAAAAACACACGCATGCACTCTCTCACTCTCTCATGCACACATTATATGCTCGCACGTCTGTGCAGACACGCACACCCATCCCCCACCCAATCCCATGCACAACACACACATGCAAACATGCACCCTTTCCCTGCAACACCCTGAACGCACCAAAACACACAAATACACACAACCGCCCCCCCAACTCATCACGCACACACATTTTGTGCGCGCGCACACACACGTCCTGCTCCCCTCCCCCCTCCTGTTCCATACCAGGGCACGTCGTGACAAAACAAAGAACACCCCATAATAGTCAGAGTCGCACTGTATGCATGGTAACCAGTTATGTCAGAGATGAAGGCAGTGTGTGCGTGTGTGTGTGTTTCACTCGACTGTATATATGACCACGCACGTGCAAAATTACAGGCTAATGGGTGTACGTGCGCACACACACAACCGTTCACAGCTGTATATACACACTTACAAAAGCACACACTGTATAAAAAATGACATACATGGAGGCAGTGGAAAGTGCACAACGCACACAAAGCTATCTAACACAAAAACAAGATTTAATGAGTGGATGCAACCACAAAAATGAGGCTGAGACACTGTAAAGATGAAAAATACGCAATAAAGCCCAAAAAAGTACACACACACACAAACTCAAATAGAACACAATGTTGTTTACATGAAAGTTTATGGTTCACCATGCTGACAAGCAGACAGAGAGAAGAAATTATAACAACACAAACAGGAGAATGACTCCACAAAATAAACACAGACACACAATTAGAAATGAGCATACTTAATAACAGAGGTGGAAAAAGTACTGGAAAATTGTAAGCAAAATTACTGCTACTTTGCTTCAATTCTGCTTAATAAAAGTACCCACCTAAAAATCAAAAATGTAATTTGAGTAAAAGTTACTTAGTTACTTTTATAATTGATATCATGGAGGCACATTTTGTGAAATGAAGGATGGTTTTAACTGACCAATGGATATAACATGTGGGATACACAGGTAAAAGCACAGGTATTCTACTTCCTGCCACATACTGCCGTAGATATGATATGGAGGTTTGGGAGTAGACGCGTTTTGCATGCATGATGAAGATATCGTCTTGTTTGCGTTTGAACACAGAGCGGTGGCGAGATCCTCTGTGTTCGAAATTTGGTGTCTCTGCTTGGCAATCCTCAGCCTCTTCCATCTCTTGCTCAGCAGCAACCATCATCAGTGAGAATGACATCTGTGCAAGGACCTGTAAAAATATCTTTACTTAGATTCTGCTCAAGTAAAAGTACCCTAAAAATATACTTGAGTATAGATAAAAATACCTATTAAAAATATATATATATTCACAATGAATTAGTCACAAAATTACTCAGAAAATCTACTAAATTACTGTAAGTCGAGTAAATGTAATCCATTACTTTCCAACTCTGCCTAATAAACACAAAAATTCTGATTCCTAATAACAGCAAGATCACATTTGCACCAAATGCAGTACAAAAGGTCGCCATAACATGCAGTTACAAACAGGCAGAAACTGTTACTTTTATGCTGTTGATCACTTATTAAAGTGAATTCTACCTGATAAGTTTGCCGTTTCATTTTGCTTCTGTTTCACTGGTTCTCCTCTATGCAATTCTCAGCTATGTAAAGTATTTTGTAACATTAAGGGCTTTATGAGTTTTTATTGTTAATTATTGTTATTATTATTATTATACAGAAAGAAAAGCATACGTTAATATGCTAACATGCAGCTGTGAAAATGGCACAGTGCATAAAAGAAAACCACTAGCACGACTTCATAGTTACCGACACTGAAAACATAAAAAAGTGTCATTAAATTCATGATGAAAACATACACAAAATCCCCTTACATGTTCACTTTTATCCCATCTACACATACAAACATACACTTAATGGCACACACTGATGGAGAGAGAATGAGAGAGAGATGGCATCTTATAAACAACTCATCCAACAAACACAACAAAACACACAAAAGAACAAATATGAAGACCTGTGTGGTTACGACACACAATGATGAGATGAAGACAATGGTTCTTAAAACAAGACGTGCACAGTTTCTAGACATTTTTAGTTACCGTGCAGTAACACACGAAATCCCACTAAATGTTTTCAACTTTTGATTGATCAAAGTTAAACTTTAATTTGCAAAGCAGCACATCTCAGAGATGCACAACTTCGATGCTCATTCATCTGCATCTACGTGCTGCCATATATGTGTGAACAGGTGTGAGTTTTTGTTTGCGTTTTTTTTCTTTAATGGTCTCTGAATTTATCAAGTTTTACAGTTTATGTGACAAACTTGGAAACTCTCTCAGCAGGCACACATAAACACACTAACACACTGAGCTTGTGTCTCTCAACAATTGCCGACAGTGTGTGTGAGTCCATCTGTACGTGTGTGTGTGTGTGTGTTTTACATTCAAGCACAAATAATGTGTTGCTCAGACAAAAACCGGCTTGACACACTGTTTCTCCTCCACTCCAATGTATCTTTGTTTAGAACTGTGTGTGTGTGTGTGTGTGTGTGTGGCTGTGTGCGTGCACGTGTATGCATGTGTGCACGTGGGCGTTCTCTGAGTGAAGGGGAGAAAAAAAGAGGAAAATAAAGGGAGAGGTCAGGTTTCTTGTCCCATGATGCAACTCTCTCCCATCCCTCAACCCCTCCCTCCTTCACCATGCTGGTTGCCCATGGCAACACACTTATAATGAGGTCAGATGGACATCCAATAATATTCGCCAACCAAACCAGTGGATGGCAGCGAGAGAGGTGCTTTGGGACAGACAGCAGTCAAAGTGTCAGACGCAGAATCAGCAGCAAGACAAGATGGCCGCCACGTAAGTTTGCAACGACAAACCAAAACTGAAAGTCATCCAAAAACTGTTCTAACCTTCATCCAAACTTTATCATTGCATGCGTTTAAACAAGAAGTTTGACTTCATGACACTAAAGAGAAATGTAAGAATCGGTAAAAGCAAAAAGTTACACTTCAGCGTAAGAGCTGTTTAATTCAGACAAACTAGAAAAATAAAGAGATTTTCTTTTGCAATAAGCTTCTAAATTAGATTTTGATTCATGTTAATGAACTGAACTGGGTTTCCATACACGTTGTGTTTTGTTGTCTTACAAACCAGAATTTATTCTTACTGGAGATATAACACAAGTTAACACAGACCGCTCATTTCAACACGAAAACAGAGCAAGAAAGCAGAACTAATCTTACATCTTACAGACAGAAGACCAACATACTCCTTTATTTTCATGAGATGATATAAGCCAATTTAACATTAAAAAGAGGATTTCAAGCCTTGAAACAGCACTGAGAGAAATAAGATATCAGCAGAACTTTTTTTGGTGGCTAAAATCAGAACTTTGAGGTGGATGGGATGGGATAAGTCATTCAAAAAAATTCTAGCTTCAGTTTTATTGCATAAAATAATATATTGAGCTAAACAGGGTTAATCTGACACTTGTGTACTCAAATGAAGATGATAGAGGGAGTGTAGATAAGCTGCCAGAGAAAATGCTGAAATAATGACATGAGCTTACTGCACTCCATACCTGTGGGTACTGTGGTTATAAAATGATTGCAACAGAAAGCTGAGTCAAGTTTTTATAGCAGCGGGAAGGATTTCGACACAAAGACCTCAAACAAAAGAAATGAGAGATGAAGATGTAAAGAAACAGGTAAGAAAGGAAAAGGGGATTAGGAAGAAGACGGGAGCGGAGGAGAGATCAGGGTGAGGTGTGAATAAAGGTTTTTTAATGAATTTTTTCCCTCTCATCCAGGTTCAGTGGCTGCCGACACTCAGACAAAGGAATGAGCAGCTTTTGAGCCTCCATGCCATGTCTGTCTGAAGGATCCATTTTAGACTGCCAATCAAAATGAACCCAAATTATTTGCATACCGTCTACTGACGTCCATTCAAAATAATGGAAATACCTCCCCCTAGTGTTCACAGTGGAACACTGCATTACCCTACAGCTGTGAAGACTCACTGTAGCCCTGATGTTCCACTGGTATAAATTAAATATTAATATTTATATGCAATTTCATCAATTAAACCCAATCAATTTTGTAGAAACTTTGGTGATTTTCTGTTTCCTTACAGATGTAATAGTAGAAAAAAATGCACATATTTTGTCTCTGCTTCAAAAGAATTGTGATAAAAGAGAAACAAGATGATCTCACTAATCACTGCTGGTGCTCAAATGCCAACCAATAATGAAACTAAAACTAATATTTTTTCTTTGTCCCGGAGGGAAAATGATATTCAGTAATGCTGATAAAAAAATAAAAACAGAATAAGAAAAGAAAAAGAAGTATGTTGCTGCTAATAAAAAGGGTTACTGCTAGCTGTGTGATATCTGTGTCGATGCCCGTCTGAGGTCGGATCCAACTGATTTTAAGACCTGCGAGGACCATGTCATTTATGCCTTTGACTAGAAAAAATACAGAGGCGGAACTTTCTTTTTCACACAAAGAGGACACACTAGAGAACTCCTCTTTTTCATCTTATGTAAGATTATTGAACACATGCATCCTAACTCCTAACGTATAAGCTCATACTCATATGACTGAAGCTACACCTTGTAATCTTAATCACAATTTAAATAAAAGTATTCCAGTATTAATATTTGGGTGTGTTGTCAAGGGAAAAAAATCTTTAAAAGCTTTGATTACTTAGGGCAAGTAAGCTCATGTTTGAGGTGGTCAGCTGTCTTCAGTGTTGCAGGACTACATGTTACAAGTGTTTGCAGTTCCTGGTTTCATCATGTGTGGGAGCACACTGATAAATGAGAAAAAACAGCAGACCGTCCTGTCTCACTAACAAATAAGAAATATGTTCAAATGTCTGATATAAAGATGAAAGAAAAATGGTAATCTAATAATAATATTGGGCCAATTCAGGACTGTGAGAGGTTATCCTTGCTGCTTTCAGGTGAGAGCTGGTGCACACCTTGCACAAGTTGCAGCTCATCACAGCAGCTGAACTTTGTTGAGCTGCTGTCCAGGTGAACAGACTTGCTGTCTTTTAATTTACTCACCCTCCTGTTTCATCACCTCCAAGCCTCCAGGCTGCTGCCATGTGTAATAATAAACAGCTTGGTCCCAACATGCCCGCTGAGCTCAGCCCCATGAGGAAAGCCAAGGCAGGAAAGTGTTTGGCCTGCCATGAGGCGTCTGCAGAAACCTTCAGTTTAACCACAGACAGATTCCAAATAACCTTAATGATCCTGTAGAAGGTATAAAATCTAGCCTTTTTCTGATGTTACCCCAAAGACACCTAATATATAATATTCTATACATACTGTTTCTGAGGCCTGTCGCATCACTCTATGGTAAAAACAACCACTTGTCTTCTGCCCTCTGGTGAAAACCTGTAGCACTACAATAATTCTAACACATCCCTCGGTAATAAACAGGGGAAACAAATGACAATTACCTTTGTATGTTTGCATTTTAAAGGGCCAAATAGATGTCAGCTTAATGAAAAAACAAAAATCTGTGATTAATTTTTTGGGTCTTACATTAAAGGCTTCGTGTTACAAGGCATTATATAACACGGGACTTTGAAATATTTGTTGCAGTAGTTGCAGAGCTCTCAGTTGGCTTTGCACTTTCAAAATCATGTGAAAAAGTATAAATAGATTTTTCCACATCTAACTTTTTAGTATCAAAACTACAAAAAATAAAATCATCAGGAATTCTGGTCTGAAAATTTTCCTTACAGCATTTTTCTTTAATAAGAAACTTAACAAATATGATCTTTTATTGATAATTTGTAAATGTTAAGTGTCCGAATATTTCAATATATTTAACTGAAAATTTATCCTAAAATTGAAAGCTATAGTATAATATAGTAATGCAATAGATAAATGGATAGATAACACATTTTTATAATTTGACATAAGTATTTTGTCTTAGTTGATTAGAATTGATAAACTCATACAAATGGGTGAAATAATGTAGAGAAGAGGGAGGAGAGAGATAGGCAATAAGGAGATATGCTTGAGTCAGCAATCCTCTCTAGGGATGGAGGACCACCAGAAGACTGTAGAGCATGACTCATCAGTTTGCAGCAATCGGTCAGTGAAGCTGCCAATCAATTACATCAGATGCAGGATGATCCTGCCGGTCAACAGTCACTCAGCTGTTTTCTCACCAAAATGTCAGATTGCATGATCAGTGGAGCTGATCATTTAGCAGGACCATCAGACTGCAGTACCTACTCTATGTGCTCCCTTTCTCATCAGGCAGCTACTCAGTGGTTCTCAATTACAGGAAATGGGGCATTTAGTGAGATAAGCACATTTCTAATCCTTAACGATTGCCTTTATGAGTTATTATGGAGTAACACAGAAGATTAAAATATCACGAATCAAAGTAAACAGAAAGCACCAAAACATTTAGAGCTTTTGTTGGATTCATATTTCCTAAGTGAAGTTCCTGTTTTACAAAGACATGTTTGTACTAGTTAGAGACTGTCAACAGGTGTAATTTCCTGTGAGACAGGAAAGAAATTTGAGCTGTAGTAAGAAGAGTGAAGTAGAAAATCCTGCCTGTTTGCTTATTAAATGTTATTATTGTTCAGTTATGATGGTGTGGCTGCAGAGTATGAATAGCGAGTCGATTTGACTGTTTTCTCTAAGGTTACTCACCGTGGCAACATATTCAGATGGACACATGGAGGTGTAAGAGAAGCGATGGCAGGTCTTTTCTGAAACAAAGTCACCCACCACCACACACATTTCTTAAATTGTTTTCTTTCAGTCTCTGTTTAACAATAAAAGGATTTTCAATGAACAGAATTGATGAAAATTTTTTTAATAAATCCAGAATTTGTTGCTCAAGACACAAACTTAAAGGGATGCTGTGTAACTTTTGGCCACTAGGTGCATTAAACCTGTAACTTCTCACAGGCCACAAGTAACTGTTGCAAAATGAAACAGTCTTTCTCTTTCTGGCCTCCGCAGACATCACGTTCACCCGCTTACTTTGTTCAGCCATGAGATACATTAGATCGACGAGGAGAAAAAAGTGTCACAAAGCAGAGCTCTGTGTTTTTAGAGGGGAAACCGTGAAGCAAAACGCTCCAGGTCACATGATCCCATGAGAGCCGGATTCACTCATACAAAGTTATGATGTCTGGTTTCTGAAGAGGGGAGCCCCCTCAGAGCGCTGGCACTCGTCACACACTGTATACTGACACCAGGAATCATCCATTTTTACTCACTTTAGGCTGATGTTTGGGCTGAGAAAACAAGTTAAAAGTAAACTGACAGTTCAGAATGAAAATAGTGTGGTGGAAAACACTTCCTTATTAATTCAGCTGGTTATGCAAATGTTAACAGCATGATTGCAACATAACTGATATCAGTCAAATGATTCATAATCTGAAAAAAAAAAGAATTAAATAAAACATGAGGAAAGAAACTTTTTCTTTTTGGAGTGGTTTTCTTTGATTCATTGTAAATCAGCAGGTTGTCATGGTTGTCATTATTTGTTTTTTTTATTTATTCATTCAACGGCCCCTCATACATTTCACCAGGCAACGCATTAAGAACAGTTTCTTTTTGACAGTGTTGACCTGGCAGGTTCTATACCCTTAAATAGAAAAAATATATACATATCAGTTCATCATTAGAAATATAAAGGTGATGTTAGAATGTAGTAAAACATGAACAAATGTCACTTTAGGTGGCCCTTAAAAATGGAAAAATAAAGTCCAGTTTTAGTATTTCTTTTTAAACAGGTTTCAGTCATTTGATGCTGCAAAGGAAAAGAACAACTGTCCAAAGCCAGACTTTAGGACTAGGAATGTGTATATTAAGTTCAATCTTTGCTGCATATAAATCATCACTGAGGGAAAATTCTTCTTACAGAAACGAGTGGGATAATCCCTGCAAACCATTACCAGTTACCTTGTTCCCACCTCAACATTCTTTCTAACATAAGGAAAATCCCAAGGATATGCATGCAGATTTTTGTTTACCATAACAGAAATAAGTAAATTATGTGAGATGATGGGAAACTTTTAGCATTTAGTTTTGATATAAAACTAAAACTATAACTCAATACTTATGAAAACCATTTTAACCCGACTATCTAAATTTATATCCACAAAGCCTTTCTGAGTTTGAAAAATAACAATAATCAAACATAAATGGGAAAAATATGAAGATCTGCTGATACCACGGCTTAGAACACGGTAACACAATTTGAATAAAGTTTCTGTCTCAAATCTTTTCTCCTCGAGGACTTTCTGCCAGGCTTTGGTCATCCCTCCATAAAATAACAATTAGATAAGGCTGCATTTTCTGAAGTCTGAGAGTGGAATAATAAAATAAAATAAAATAAAATAATGGCTTTTAAGGTATTTTCTTTAGAATTTAACATGTGATCCAAATGAAATTAAATGTGGTCACATCCCAGCTGACTCCTATACCTCAACCTTGATCTGTACAAAGAAAAATTCAACAATTTCAAGTTACAGTCATATGCAAAAGTCTGGGCAACCCTGATCATTTTCAAGATTTTTCTTTATAAATCACTGGTTGTGTGGATCATCAATTTCAGTTAAAAATATCATATAGCAGAAAAACACAGCGATATTGGAGAAGTTAAATAAAGTTTATTGTATTTACAGAAAGTGTGCAATAATTAATTAAGCAAATAATGGCAGGTGCATAAATTTGGGCACCCCAACAAACATGTCATCAATATTTAGTAGATCCTCCTTTTGCAGAACTGACAGCCTCCAATCGCTTCCTATAACCTCCAATAAGTGCCTGGATTCTGGTTGAAGGTATTTTGGACCATTCTTCT
>JBBBVT010000018.1:20844616-20855325 GCA_037177035.1 Craterocephalus eyresii | reverse complement strand
TTCTTTCTTTCTTTCTTTCTTTCTTTCTTTCTTTCTTTCTTTCTTTCTTTCTTTCTTTCTTTCTTTCTTCCTTCCTTCCTTCCTTCTATTCAGGAGTTTTGAAGGCAGTTGGGCACATCAATGACACCCTGGCTCCAGCCCTTATAGCCTCTGTAAGTTGCCTCATGTGCATACATGCATAAAACAACCAGGTACAGGAAGTGTCAATACACAAACATTCAACTTGTTCATCTGGGACACATGTGGATGAGCGAACTGAAAGCTCTGAGAATGAGATAAACTCAGTTATCAGTAACAGGGCAGAAAAGTCAGTGGACCCTTAACGTAATGATAGCTGGTGAGTGAGTGGAAAATTGAACAAGGTTGTTTTGATTTCTTTTTAGATATCTGCAGCTGAGTAACATGGGTGATTTCCTTTAACTGTAGATGTTTTCTGGAAAAAAGAAGCCTGGTGATCAGTCACGCAGTGAAGACCAGGCTCTCACATCTGAGATCCAAAATGTCACATTACAGAGAATCAAACATGCACCCATATGTGTTTGGTTTTGTAATGCTGGTGATGTTTATCTGAAGTTTATTGAACATTTGCATCCATTTTTGAATGGGAATCTTGTTTTGAAAGTGCACGGCTGTTAAACATCTGATAAATTATCACTCTCATGGATGATTATCAATCAATATCACTGAAAGAGAAGGTGTGTTGGTGGAAAAACTACTGTAGACCAAAACCAGCAAAACTGACTCAGCAACACCAGCTGCCTCAATGGAAGTGAGCAGTTGCAGCTTATTGTGTTTTGCTGGTTAATCATGTTGTGTTGTTGCTAAATGTGTTGTGCCGTAATGTGTTTCGTTGTGGCTATTTGTCTTGCGACTTGTGTTGTGTTGCGCAGGGTCTCCATCTTCCTTTGAATTTCCTCCGAAACATATTTTTTATATCCAGGAGCCTTTTCTGATTTTATCTGACACTTCTGATTTTATGAATCGCTGCCTTACAATTATATCCCTACAGCTGTATTATGTTAAAGTTGAGTTACTTAAGCTAATTTTCTGCTGTGTACAGCACTTTGTTACACTGGTTTAGAAAAGTGCGCTAAAAATAAATTGTGTTTTGCTCCAAAAATACTTGGCTGTTGTTGGGAAATGAGTCCAAAGAGTTTCATGGGGAGAAGCTTTACAGCTGCAATAAGATGCTGCTGGTCCTCGCACCAATAAATGTGGATTTTCCCATTAAACATAAATGTAATAAAATTTTACAGAGGCAATGTGGAGAAGGCCACAAACTGGTCAGATTTATGTGATCGATTACAAGTGATTACAACAGTTTGACTGATTGAAATGAAAACAACAAATCTCTTTGCAGGCACAATAGTTATCCCTCAAGATACATTTGACTGGTGTGAGTGTTTCACTCAGTTTTTGCTTTTTGTGGATCTTGTAAGAGAGCAAAAATAACTCAGAACGAGAAGGGGTCTCATCTGTTCCTGAATCATAATTCTCATCAACAAATTACAGCTAATATTTAACCAAACCAGCTCCCAAGGGCAAGCAGCCTGTGTAGACTAATACAAAACGTGTGTTGTCATAAAGGGCCAATGGCAGTGTGTGTTTTCTGCACTCATTGAAATGTGTGTTTTTGAAAGGAGACCTGACCGTCGTGACTTTGCCATTTTCTGTTTGTGTCTGCAGGGCATCAGCGTGGTGGAGCAGGAGCAGCTGGACAACATGATGATTGAGATGGATGGCACAGAAAACAAATGTAAGTCGTGTTGTGATGACTAACACCACATCTTCAGAGTTTACCAGCCAGCTGGAAATCTTCCTGCTCCAGCAGCTTGCACATGTTTTTAAAAAATGATTTTAGCAAAGACTCGTTTGTCACAGAGTGCATTACAGAGCGATAAATACAGACGGTAACGAGAGAGATGAAATAGATTGTGGCTGTAAAAGGCTTTAAGTAAACAAGGCACTGTTAATTTATTTTAATCTACAATCATGCAGACTAATTAAATCAGGCAGCATAGTAAACGAGCGTGAAAGTGATGCTATCGTGGTAAATTAATATCAGCCAGAAAAGAGTTGACAGACTAAACTACGGCTAAATCTGTTAAGCATGTAGAATCAAACTCTTATCAATTCATCTTTATTTTCTATATCATTAAATCTTTGAAATTATAGTTGCACAAAGTAAATTTGATCAATTTTATTATGTAAATTAGGAACAAGAAAAGTTGTTTAACTCCAAAAGAGGGGTTGGGATCCTGGTAGGGTGGAGCAAGACATGTGCAAACAAACTGGAGCTTCATCAGCTGTAGTGAGAGGCCTGCATCATTATTGTAAAAAGGAAGCTGAGCTGGAAGGTTTGTTTTTTATTGGTCCATCCTCATTTCAGCCCTCACATATGTGTCAACCAGGTTCAGATCTCAGATGCAAGTAGCTAAGTGGCTAGGCTAAGCCTTCGTTAAAGGGTGAGTGGCTTGAACACTTGTGTGGCTGGGCCTCTGGGAAGAAAAGAGTCAGCTGAGGTGATTCAAGAAACTCACTAGATGGAAATCCCAGAGCAGAGCCAGAGCATGCTACGTCTGTTCTTAGTGGGGTTCTCCTCAGGAGCAACTGGAGGGATCACCGTCTCCGGACTTCTTGGGTCCGTTTACAGGTTTCCTGCTCCAACATGCTTGATTCAAATAAAATGGTTCTCCAAGTGTCAATAAACTGTTCTTATTTAACAACTCATTTTAACTGGGTTTGTTACACCAGTGAAGTCTAAAATCTGACTCTCACCCAAGCGGTCTCGAGTTAGTTAATCCTGTACTGGAGAAGGTCACTGGGGAGAAGGACGTGTTGCCTCAACACCCTTGCATGAGTGAAAGAGCATTGATATGTAAAGGGCAGGGTGACATGCTAAAATATGCTAAAAGCAGCTCAATGTTGCAGGATGATTTCATATACTGGTTGGTATATCAATGACATTCTTTTGTTGCTTCCACATCTTGTAGTCAGAGTCTGACCAGAGTCTGACCTCCCTGCTCTAACAAGAAAGAACAAATTTTAATTGTTTCAATTTGTTTTTATTCTTTCTTTGACGCGTGAATTAGCTCCCATCATTAACTGACCTCTGGCCTGTCAAACAGCTCAGTTTGGAGCCAACGCCATCCTGGGAGTGTCTCTAGCCATCTGCAAGGCCGGCGCAGCAGAGACAGAAGTCCCCCTGTACCGTCACATAGCTGACCTGGCTGGAAACACAGAGCTGGTGCTGCCGGTTCCTGTAAGACTCACATTAACCACAACATATCAGTTTCTCATAGCTTACGTTTTTCTTAAATGTCTCTTAATCTGTCTTTTAGTCCATTTTATAAAGTTGCTGAACAGCATTTCTGAACAGCATTGCTTTTGATTGTTTATTCTCAAATCAGACATCAAACAAAACCTTAGAAGAATATTTCATGTGTCTTTGAACTATAAGAAAAAGCACAGTAATAGTCAGGTTATTGAGAACAATCATTGTTGGGATTGTGATGTTTTGACCTTCTTCTCATGTCACCTCTTCAGGCCTTTAACGTGATAAATGGAGGATCTCATGCAGGAAACAAACTGGCCATGCAGGAGTTCATGGTTCTGCCTGTCGGGGCAGAGTCTTTCAAGTAAGAGTCCCTGCTTGCAAGTCTGTTTGCGACAAATAGATATTGCCTTTTAACTTTTCCAGCTACAATTTCAATTCCACAAACAGTTAGGGCACTTTGTTACATGTAAATAAAAAAAGAAAGCAGCGATTTTCAAATTGCATAATTGTAATTACCAATGCAACACAAATAAAGGATTGGATGCAGAAACTGAGTAAAAATATCAGCTCATTTTGCATTTAATGGCTTAGCGTATGTAAAAAAAAAAGTTGAAAGGGGCAACAAAAAGACAGGAAAGTTAATTAGCAGAAAAAAAAAACTAGAGGAACACTTGTCAAAGTACTTAGGCTCAAATGATAACAGGCCAGTTAAATGAGTAAAAAAGAGCATTTCAGAGAAGCAGAGCCTCACAGATGTAAAGGCTTTCATCTAAAAAGGAATTTCAGAAAACTGTTTCTCGGAAAATTGCAAAGACTTCGAAGATCCCACAATCTACAGTGTATTATACTGTATCATCAAAAGATTCAGAGAATCAAAACTGGGTGCTTTTGATCACCACTTCATGGACCATAGTGTCCATGAAGTGGTGAAATGTCTCAGTTTGAACATCTCATATGTTGTTTATATTCGAAGGAAAATAAAATCCGGGTTTATGAAATTTATAAGGCTTGATTTTTGTTCTAATTTCCATTTAGTGTCCCAAATTGTTTGGAACTGGGATTGTGCTATTAATTATGCATGAAACTGAGTTTTTAGGTTCATTTACTTTCAAGTTGTTTGGTTTCAGGACTTTTTAAAACCCAATATTTCTGCTATTCCTGTTTCACCATCCATCCCTTTGTTTTTCTTTCAGGGAGGCGTTGAGGATAGGATCTGAACTCTACCACACACTGAAGGGTGTGATTCAGGAGAAATATGGCCAGGATGCGATCAATGTAGGAGACGAGGGGGGATTTGCTCCCAACATCCTGGAGAACAGTGAGGGTAGGCCTACGGAAGAGTTCTCTGTTGAACTGAATTTAAATATTGGTAAAATTTGTGTAACCTTGATCATCTTCAGTGTCGTCAGCTTGTGGACAACATTGCATCTAAGATATTGTGTGTTTTTTAAAAGTTGAGTTTTACATTTGACATTTTACATCATCTTAGTTTGCACTATGAAATGTATTCTTTTGCAAAGAACCACTATTTCTTGAAATTTAGGTGTTAAGCTATCTGTAGCATTAACTGTTTCCTGTTACCCCTGACAGACTCCAAAGCTTAGGCCAAACATTTGAGTTCTAATCTCCCTCCTCAGCTCTGGACTTGTTGCAGACGGCCATAGAAAAGGCAGGCTTCACGGAAAAGGTTGTGGTCGGGATGGACGTGGCCGCCTCAGAGTTTTACCGTGAAGGCAAATACGACCTGGACTTCAAATCCCCGCCAGACCCACAGCGGCACATCTCTGCAGAAGAGCTGGCCGACATCTACCAGGGCTTCGTCAACAACTACCCAGGTTCAACATTTTGTTCTGTTTGCTGTTGAAAGACACAGTGATAATCCTTCCACAGAGCCTCTTACCTTTCCCCTTTCCTTACCAGTGGTATCCATTGAGGACCCCTTCGATCAGGACGACTGGGAGGCCTGGTCCCGCCTGACTGCCCAGGTCGGGATCCAGGTTGTCGGGGACGACCTAACGGTGACCAACCCAAAGAGGATAGAGAAAGCCGCCGAGGAGCGAGCCTGCAACTGCCTGCTGCTCAAAGTCAATCAGATCGGAACCGTGACTGAGGCCATCCAGGCGTAAGAAGCTTTTAATTAAACACTGAATTTGTTAATGTAATGGTTACCAGTGTTTCCTTCAACAGTTCATGCATGAGCCTTACTGATCGCTAGGTTCAAATGACTATGGTACCTGGGGACAATCTAGAGCCATATAAGTTGGGTTCAGTCTTCTCTGAGCTCATACAGCGCCTGACGAGGGCCTCTGACCTTTTGCTCTCTGAGCTTGCCAAACACGGTTCTTCATCTTGTTCGTTATCCGTCACGCAAGCAGAACTGCCTGCGCACACAGAGGCCGTCACCACGTTGTCAGTCACACCGGTCGTTCCCCGTCAGCCATGTTGACCTTGTGCCACAGACGAGGTGAAAAGAAAACAGAATGTAAGCAAACACCAAGAAGCGACAGGAGGTTTCTTTAGTGAGTTTGCTCTCAGTTACATCCCTGATGCAGCTGGTGTGATTATTGCAGCTAATATTTGTTGGTATCTGTGCAGAGATAGTACACAGACCATGTTAGATTGAATGTGTCATCAATCTCAAACTTAACAAAGTGTCACTCAGGCTTATGAGGCTATCAGTCATGGCTCGGGCTCAGCAGCAGGAGAGGAGAAGGCGTGAGAAAGATGAAATGATAGAAACGGAGCTAATGACACTGTCGGTGATGAACTGCATCCACCTCATGAAAATCTCGCATCATTAATGTGATTTATTCAGTAGCCCAGCTGGCTGAGCGGGAATCATAAGAACCCTGAAGCATTAGTGCACGTCTTCATTTTCATGTTGTAAAGTTGTCAAATGACCTGCGGGCACAAATGAATCACAATCAGATTAATGCACTTGTCCAATGAAGAGGGTGATATATACACAACACTGCTGTCACCAGTGTGGAGAAAGTGTGTGAATTTATGCCCCTCTAACTTTGAATTTCATTCAAGCCTGGAAATATTTGGACTGTTTGTATTTAAGCTATGTGCACACGTACAAACAACATTTTAGACCTTAATGTGCATCCTCATAGCTTTAATTTGAGGAAATTGCCATGAAGAATACCCTAAATTAAAGCATTTAAAATGCAGTTTTATCGTCAGTAGGAGAAACACAGCTTCATCAGGATTAAATATATTCTGCTTTTCTAGGTTTAGAATCTCATGGGATGTTTTTTTAGTTTATTTTGTCCATTTGTTCTGTAAAATGTTTCCACAGTCAGCTGTGATGCTTCAAGGTGAACCTGAATCGATGTTATCTCATCATTTCAAGCCATCAGGTGTCCAGCTCTGGTCCTTAACGGCCACAGTCATGCAGGTCTTAGATGTCTCCCTGCTCCAGCACACCCTCATTTCCCTGTGATCATTCACTTTTGTGAATATCAAGAAAATTTAACTTGCAGTGCTCACTTCATCTCCAAAACACCATTGTAAATTATAGAAAGATCGGAACTTCTATGTTTTGGTTAGCAGTTAATGAAACTGGATCAGTGTCCAAATGCGTTATTTCCAGCCTTGTATTTAAGTCTCAACTCTTAAAACTGGTTTATTTTTGATTCTCCCACTTTTAAAATCAATTTTAAAGTTAAGGTGGGGCTGAAATGCAATTTTCTCTCTCAGGTGGCCACTTCGTTCCGAAATTAACACTGACGGACTGAAAAAATAAGCTTTTGGTTTCATTGTAGGAACAGACACTGACCCAAAGTTTTGATTTGTCATTTTCTGGCTGAGAAACAAAAAACTAGAAATTCTTATGCAATAGTTAGCAAAGGCTTGCATGTCGATACCATAAATATGAGTGTTGAATAAGGCTTGCTAAATATATTGTATCGTTTAATAAGCAGTTTAGTTTTTCAGCTTGAAATAACTTTTGACCTTGTCAAAGAAAATGGGATTAGTCTTTTTGGGTATTTATTGCTGGGAACTTTGGCTGTGACCCTCAGGTGTAAGCTGGCTCAGGCGAACGGTTGGGGTGTGATGGTCAGCCATCGCTCAGGAGAGACAGAGGACACCTTCATCGCTGACCTGGTGGTTGGACTCTGCACTGGACAGGTACACAAACCCGCACACATGTTCGCATTAATGCTGAACACCAGCAGCAACTTTCATAATAAACTTTAAAGTTATAGTAACTCAAACCTGGAAAAAGATGCATGACTGAATATGGGGTCAGCTTTTTGTCCTGTAAGCGAGAGACTTCTAATCTGAGCTTCACTGAAAATCCTGTTCAGCCTTCTTGTCTTCCAGTCACAAAATGTGAGAATTTAGACTGAATAAGGATTTTTTTTTTAAAGATTATTGTTGCTCAAAACTAAGATAGATTCAATTAAACTAATGAAAACGATTAGATAAATAAGTTTAAAAGGCCCAATATAAAACCAGTGGGTCTATGGGTTTTACCTGAGAGCAGCAGTCAAACATGGAGCCAAAATTATCTGGGAGCTCTCAAAGCCATTTTCTGATAAGAACACCATTATTGCTGTAGTATTTACTTGTACTTTAAATCTAAACTACATATGTAGAGTACAAGCTCCTACCAAACTGAACCCTCAGCTGTTTTAGCTTCTTGATTAACACGGAAATGTTTGATTTGTTTTCCTTGGTTTGAGTGTTTTATTTATTTTGCTGTGCAGAACTCAGAGCTGTTTCTTCTGCTGGTGTTTTCTGTACCATGGTAGAAACATGTGAGACCACCAGCCTGTGATATAATTCTCTTTATTATTGAACTATTTGACATATCCAAATGAATATAAAAAGAAAGTTCTTGTTCATTATCTACAACACATACGAAAAGACTTTACTGAAGTCACAGGAGAATTTTAAAACAACAGAAAATGTAGACAAAGTGTTGAGTTTGTACGTATTGGACGACCCTCTCATCTGGCAAAGTGGGCACTCCAGCAAACAATTCAATCCTACCAATCAAGAGAGAGCAGTGTAGGGCATTCAACCAGAAAGAAAAATATATATATTTTTTAACTTATAAAGATACTTCCAAATTTCCCAATTATGTACATACACCACGATGAGTAGGGGGCATTACTGGAGGTTGTTACCTCAGGGCTGCAGTATCGGAACCCTCATTCAGCCACTTCGAAGTTTAAATGATTAAAAATAAGACTGATGAGCTTTGTGTTGTGAGCAAATAAGTCTGCATATAAATTCTATGAAAGATGTTAAAAGAGGATCTTGATTCTGAGACCTTGGCTATGATTTTCAAACTTGGCCAGTGGTCATTGCATAGGCATAGGTGAGTTGTAGGCCTACAGTGAAAGGATAAGGAATCCAATGAAGTTAAAGGATCGTCCACCCTTTAAAAAGCTACTTAGCTTATTATTTCACCTTTACTTTCTGCAGGTGAAAGCATGGCCATGGAACTCTGATGCATCCAGTAATTCGTGACGGTGCGGTCTGCAGGTTTTTGACTCTGTGTTGCTCTTTGTTGCAGATTAAGACTGGCGCCCCCTGCAGATCCGAGCGGCTGGCCAAGTACAACCAGCTCATGAGGTGAGCGTAATGCAGGATAAATAAAATGCCCTTTCTCATATTGAGATTTCACAAAACACAATTTCTTCATGGATAAAAACAAAATTAAATCCAGCTTCAACTGAATTTTCTTTGCAGTCAAAGTCTGAGCAGATTTTTTTGTCCTGTTATTATCTTTTTTATTAATTAAGAATGTTTGCTTTTAATTAGAATTACACTAGAAGCAGTGGGCTGTCCGCAGTTAAGGGGTAGTTGGGTGGTTAAGAGCCATACTCCACAATTTCTAATCTTATCTTATTCTACTTGTTGGAAGTAAATTTAGCTTAATTTTGCAAATTAAATTGTAACTTAGTAAAAATGCATGAGGATTAACTTAAAAAAGACATGTAGGTTAGATTAAAAAATGTGCTCAGGTTGTGAGGGTGTCTTAATAATGTTGGTATTTTACGTTTTTCTGTGAGATTAGGTTGTCAGGGTCTAATGGAGGCCTGAAGCACTGCAACAGTAATAGTTACATAAAACCTCCCAGACTCACCGGGGCTCCTGTATGTAGAGAAAAGCAGCTGAAAAATGCAAAGATGTTTATACTGGTTAGTTCAGAATTTAAAGCGGGCATGACTGAAAAAGAGTTTGCAGGGTGACTGATTCCAGAACTGTCACACAAGGTTAACCAGGTCTTGTATTGCACCTGTGAACATCCAATGGATGCTTTCAGATAGAGAAAAAATGACATATGAGCCCCATCAGCTTGCTCTTTTGGAAATCAAACTTAAGTCTTCAGAGAGGTGAAGAGCCTTGCTACTTGTCACTCTAGAGAAAATAGCCTGATCCCAATCTCCAGCCTCAGAACTAATCACTAAACCCTGACAGACTTAGCTGACGTCACAGCTGTGCTCTCTTAAGTATATGGGTTCATGAGGGGTTTAAATGGTCCTGCTAACGGTATGGAAAAGTGTGAGTGGATCTGCTGATGAACAGGAAGAGTCACTTCATGGTGCTGGACCGTTGCTTACGTAGTGTAGTCTACATTTTGTACTTAATGCTAATCAGTTTTTGAATGCCACACATAGTTTTCTCCATTTTAGTAAACTGAAAAGGTCTGGAAAGCCATGAGTGGGAACACTGTCAGGTCTATGTTCAATTAACAATACAAAGACCATGGTTATTTATTTCATTTATTGAGGACGAGGCAGCTACTCTTGTTCATTTTATAGTTTAGCTTAACTGCTGGCCAGGTCTGCAGAAAGGAAGTGTAAGGATGTCAGACTCGCGTTGGGACTGTTTCCAGCCCTCAAATGAACAGGCCACATGTGAACACTGGTGCTTGGCCAATAAAACCTTTTAGCAGCAGGAGTTTTTTACAGGAGACGGTATACAAAGACAGGCTTAAATGTTACCATCAATGAAGGCTGAATACCAGTTTGCTGCTTCATTTTCAGTTTACTTACAATTTTATTTTTAATTTTATCATGCTCTAAAAATATATATTTTTTGCAAGATTCCACCTTAGCTCACCAATAACAGACTCTCTAAGTGCCTATCCTGTCTTTGTGCTTAACATTTGAGACCTAATTGGCGTGACAGGCGACGGCAGCGCTAGTGTCACCCCATGTGTCCGAGCCAGTCAGCGGCAGGGAGGGAGGAACGGGGGGAGGAGGGGGGAGGAACAGGGGGAGAGGTGGGACCGGCTCAGAGCTGTAATCCTATCGGACCGCTGAGGAAACGCAGGAGGGCTGGAAGGTGGAGCTACTTACAGGGGCATTAACCAGTGATAAATCCTAATCAGTGCATACACACACACACACACACACACACACACACACACACACACACACACACACACACACACACACACACACAC
>JBBBVT010000018.1:20815808-20830851 GCA_037177035.1 Craterocephalus eyresii | reverse complement strand
ATGGGGAAAATATAAATAATTTAAAATAATTTCTAAAGCAAAAAAAAAAAAAACCCTCTTTCCAAACAAAAAAGTTGTGGTCTCTTCATTTTGCTGCAGATCTATTCTAACTATTTACCATGAGACAGCAACAACATAGTAAAGTTTGTGTATCATCCATGCTCCTACTTAAGCTGGTTTTTGGAGACATGTGCCTTACTTTTAATTGTATCTGTTTGCACATCTTAAGGTTTATCCAGGAAACACACAAAGACTCTGGCATGATGATAATGCAGAACTCTATTTATTAGAAAGATTTTCAAGAAAGATTTCACCTTTTTACATTAGAATTGCACATGTGTACTACAAAATGCAGCTGAGCCCAAAGAAGTAAAATAAAGTTTACATGTCTTTATAGAGTAGTTTTTTATTTCCGTTTGGACTGCAGCTCTCCTGTTTGCCAGTCCAGCTCCATCTTTGAACCCTGATTCATCCTGCTACATCACAAAGTTACGGTCAGATGGGAAAACAGCAGCAGCCATCTTGGATTAAAGCCTGCTGATAGTTAGCAGGAGACCCATGACTGTTCTAACACACATATGCACTCTGGATGTATGCAGCCCATCCCGCCAAGAAAGAAAAAGAAAAAAAAAAAGACACTGTACAACTGTCATTTCTAATGGTTGACCTATTAGGTACAAATGAATTTACATGTCAGTCTAAGTGCAGGGCTCTTTTACAAGTCAAAGATCTCAAAGACAAAAATAAATCTATCATCTTATTTCAGTTTTTAAACTTTGCTTCTGTCAAAAACCTATTTGTGTCTGAAGATTTTCAAACAAGAGCTTATTTTCTTCTGTGAGCTATGTTTTAAAAATGTGTTTTGGATTTAAACCGCCTTGAACAACAGTAAAACTCTTCTGTACATACAGCAGGATGCATGGTGCATTGTTTACCTGACGCCATTTATACAGTGTGGCTCATTCGCAACTGCCCGTGTTTTGCATACATAAATGAGGAAGAAGAAGAGAGGAAGACAGGAAAAGAAGAAGGCCCGCTTCGAAGCATCTCCTCTCGTCTCCTAGTTTTTCTTTTTCCTCTCCTTGCATCTTGCCAATCTTCACCCATTCCCCCTCCTCTCCTCCTCCTCTTCTTTTCTTCTAGAGGTGTTCTTCTTTTCTGCAACGCCTCAGTTCCACAGTTTCAGGAAGCTGTCCCAGGATCCTGTGCAAACGCCCATGCCGTCAGCAGGGACGCCGGTGCAGCTCACCCTGTTGTCGTGGCCGGAGAGCACGCCTGGAGGAGGAGAGCGAGAAGAAATGGGAGGAATGGAAAAAGAAGAAGGGGAAAGATGAATAAAGACATGGTATAGGGTGAAAGAAAAAGGAAAGGACAATCAGAAGAGGAAAATTTAGGCATGAAGATTAAAGATGAGGAAAGGGGATGGAAGTAAAAGATTACATGGGAATGAAGAGGGAGAGCAAAGTACAAAAAGAAGAATCAGAATCAGAAAACTTTATTTATCCCCAAGGGGCAATTCCGTTCACGGCCTGGTTCGCAGAACAGAAGGTAAAGGAGGGAAGAAGAAAAGCGATGGAGAAATGATCTGTGTTAGTTATGTGCATCATGTAATGTTGCATTAAAAACATGAATAATAAAAAGTTCCCTCTTCTTATAGAAAGCAGGCATCCTTTATGTAATAAGGTACTCATGCTGCTGTACATTAGCACCACCTTCAGTCCAAATTTAAACTTTAATAACTAACCAAATTTACATGGAACTATTAAAAAGATTTTGTTTTTTATTTTCTCATGTATGATTTCTGAATAAAAAAAATCCACCTACCAACTTTCTCTCCCTTCAGTGAGTCCCAGATGTGGCAGTTGAAATCATCGTAACCTGCAAAGATAAGGCGGCCAGACATAGAGAGGGCCAAAGATGTGACGCCGGCGTTCAGGCTGGTGTCTGTGTAGTCATGCACCTCCTGGTCGGCGCGGAGGTCGTACATCTTGCAGGAACAGTCGTCGGAGCCTGTGATGACGGCATTTCCACTGGGGAAGAACTGAAGCAAGGAAGAAGGTACATCTTCGGTTAAATATACCATGATAAGAAAAATTATTCTTCACCATTCATCAATTCAACAAATTTTGTTTACTTTAAAACAACAACAACAACAACAACAAAAAACTAAATAATAACCCTTATAGTTATTTTGGTGTGTGTGAGTGTGTGTGTGTGTGTCTGTGTGTGGTGACTTCTTGGACCCTCACAGCAATGGCATTGATGTCGCTGGTGTGACCGGAGAAGGTCTGTTTGCACGTCCCTTCCCTCAAGTCCCACAGCTTGGCCAGAGAGTCGCAGGCTCCGGAGATGAAGGTGTTCATGTCAGGAGAGAGAGCCAGCGACATGCAGTCTCCAATGTGGTTGGTGAAGATGACCTTCTGCTTGCCGGTCTCCAGGTCCCACAGACAGCTGGAAGGGAGAGAGGGGAAATTAATGGAGATATTCATATTGTGGCATTTATTTTCAGTCTACCAGCATTCCTCTGTGTCAGGTAAAACACGTATTGCCAATAGAAACAGACCAAATAAATATGAAAAGTGCAGTCATGTCAAACAATTATTCAGTTTCTTTTAGATTATCTATTTAAAACAAAGAAATATAATCTAGTATTGATTTAGTATTAGCCCTTAATTAGCAGATTCTTTTTCAAGAGAACTCCACTCTATATTAAACCAAATTGAAATGGATAAAATAGATTTTTTACAATGAAAGCTTCCATGGCTAAAGTTGGTCACCAAATCTTTGTTTCATTTTTTATGTACTCTGAATGTGCTGTGATCTGTTTATCAGCTCACTTCAGCACATAGTAGTAGAGAAACTGCTACTGTAGCTAATGCACATTGTAGCTAAGCTACAGTAAAACAAGGTCATCTCCACAATTAATTTAGTTTTATATTACAGGTGGATGAGAGTTTTGGTTAGAATTTTCAGAGTGTAAATTAAATATTAAGCATTCTAATTTAAACTAAGTCAAGCAAAGCTTCACTGGTTTACACTTGACATGTGAAATGAAAGAGAGCTATATTTAAAACCACCAATTACAACCATGTAGGCAATTAATACAAGGAAAATATATTATCCAGTGTACTAAAATAAGAAAAAAATGAACAAGAGAAAAGCTAAAGTTTGATAAAATATCAAAATGTCTGTATTTAAGTTATGGTGAAATTGTAGAAAAACATAGCTTCTCTTGCTTAGTTTTAAAGGTATTTTATCAGCCAAATTTGCTGAACCACCTCTAACATAAGTAAACACCACAGTTTAAGCATGAAACATGGAACTGCCATGTTACTAGAGTTAAACCCAGTTAAACACAATCTAATACATCTTCTGACCTCTGGTGGATACCTGGAGCTAGAAGACTGTGCTACAATATTTTTTTACATCATACATTATTATTAAGTATACAAACATATGTTTGTTAATCATTATTTTATATTTTGATAAAGTGCTAAATAAAGGCTGCAGACTTAAAAAAGCATAGATCTTTCTCCCAATTTTGTTCCGGGTCGGGCTTTAAAGGAAAAAACTTTTTAAGGCATTTTTTCAGTAATTTGAGTGTGAAATGAAAAAAATTGCTGTTTTCTTTTGTAACATGTTGGAATAAATTCTGTAATTGATATTTCACACTCTTTCATAAACAAACTGATCTTTTAAAGTTGCTCTTTAACCCGTTACTCTGTATGAAATTGATGACGATTAGTAAATTACACACTTCTTGTAAAGTCTATCAGTAATAATGTGAGTATTGTTCACACAAACACGTCTTTTTTAATGGTCATGTTAACATTCTAAGTAAACCTAAAATGATCATTATCGAACCAACCAGGTGGTGTCACCAGAAGCTGTCAGGATCTCAGTATCACTAAGGAAACGGCAGCAAGACAGGTAACCTGGGTGGGAGAGAGAATTTTTCATGATCTCAGGTTTAACCAACTTGTCTGATAACTTATAGAGATGAAGGAGGCAACTCACCTGTGTGTGCATCCAGCTCCCTGAGGGTCTTGGGGCTGGCCGCCTTCACATTGTAGACCGTGCAGATGTTATCCAGACCACCACTGGCCACGAAACCACCAGAGGGGGCGAAAGCGACACTCATCACCCAAGCAGACTTCAGAGGGACAGCAACCAACTGGGGAAAAAAAATTCAACTGATTGACACCTTCCTGCTTGTACAGTGTTACCGTTGAACTCCCACAGATTGACTGAGGTGTTTGTATTCTGTATGCAGGCTACACATTTCTATCCCTACGCTTTATCTCATTTAGCCCTTTTGCTAGCAAAGATTTCCAATCATTCAATATGAAATGACACTTTTCTGATTATACCAGTAGAGGAATGTAAATGTAGTAAAAAATGCTCAATCATTTTTTAGAGACCAAAACGTTTAAAAGGAAAGTGTTATTGAACTGGAGACATTAAACTATTATTAAATGGGACTTTGACTAAACAAAACTAGAGAAATAAAACGATATTTCTTGTAGGTTATTGAGGATGAAGACAATGGCAAAGTCACCAGATCAATGTATTGGCCAATCCAGTAATCTACCTATGAAGCTAGTTAAAATGGTTGTTTAGAGTTTTATTCCCCATTTCTGCACCATCAAGACAACAATTAGCTACAGTTATTTGTGATGGGTTTTAAGTTGCATAACATAGAGTAAATGGAGCAGCATAGTGGTGTGATTAGGCACCGCTGCCTCACAGTAGGAAGGCCAGGGTCGTATGGTGAGGACATACTTCTCTCCAGCTTCCTCCCACAGCCAAAAGACATGCAGGTAGTGTTAACTGGTTTCTCATGAATTGTCTCTAGGGATGAGTGTGAGTGTTTTTTGTCTCATTGCATTGGTCCTACAATAGAATGGTGACCTGTCAAGGGTGTACCTGTCATGTTAAACACTGGGATAGTCTCCAGCTTCCCTGTGGCCCTGAATAGGCAGTATAGAAAATGAATGAATGGATTTATAATATGTTACGCTCTCTGGTTGAGACACTTAATCACTCATATTATATGTAATGTTACCTTGTTTCCTGTGAAGGAGTCCCAGATGAGAAGCTTGCCATCCTGTGATGCACTGACCATTTGCCTTTGAGAGAAACAAAAAAGTCACCCTACAGGTACTTGAAAAGGACTTAAAAGTAAATGCTTGAGACTAAGTTGTTTTTTTTCCACAAAAATGTACAATAATGTAGAAACAGCAAAATAATAGTATATAGACAAAGGATTTCTTTGTAATAAACTGCACCATCTGATGTATGAATGACTGTATGAATGTTGCATCTATAATCATCTATATCTCTAACATCTGACTCAAAGCCTGTGAAGAACACAAATGGTAAATACAAAAAAGATACTATCTGGAATTTAATCGTCCTTCAAATTAATAAGATGGGAACCATTTTTAATTATTAATGATTATTTCTACTGACGTTCTTTTTGTTCTTATTTTTTAAAGTGTATTGATGGCTATCATGAAGATGAATAACAATATATCTTTCAAGCTATGGTCTTCTATTTAACCTGTTGACTAAGATTCTGTTGTTCACTTAAAATAACATCCCAGACAAGTCATGTTAGGATGTTACTCAGGTCAAATCAGCTTCGGTCAAACTAAATGAGCTTGAACTTTAGATGATGCACTTCTTTACATCAGCTGCTTAAAAATTTGATTGTATTTTGGCATTTTAAATGAAAACCCTTCCCTCCAAAAAGGGAAAGGGAAAGTTTTAACATCCGCTTTCTCATCCTCACCTGGAGTCTGCTGACCAGTGCATGGCATAGATTTTAGCCAGGTGACCTTTGAGTGTCTTCCTGAGCTTCAGCTGGACCCTACCAACGGCGGCCAAACCATCTGCTGCCTTTGACATGGTTGTGTCATTCACGCCCTTACGAGCAGCCTAGTGGCCACAAAGAGAATCATACGTCAGAAAGAGAACAGGGTGGAGCCATGGAGGTAAAGTTCTGGTAGTAGTATTTTCAGCTATAATAGCCGATGTGAATGTGACATTATATCAACCCAGATCAAATTTCTGTTTTTCAAGCAAAATATTTCTTTTTGGTTTGTGGGGAAATTGAAACTTTTTATGAAACTTTTTAAATGCAGTCTTGACAATATACTCACCTCAATCTGTGTGCGGAGGGCATCACACTCCTTTTTCAGTGCATCCATTTCAGCTTTCTCAGCTGCCATGGCTACGGTTGCAACGGGATGTTACTGACAGGAAATGAACAGTCACTTTGGGGAAGAAGCAAAGAACAAAACAACAAAAAAGTTACTTTTTAGGTGAAAAGGTGAAAACCTCGACTCCAACATTTCTCGTGTAGAGAGACAGAGCTGTCAGATTCCTCCAATCTGTCCCTGGCAGCTTGACACAGCAGTAATTACACGCAGGTACACAAAGATCCAAAGAGGCGTCTAAATGATCACTCAGTGACCCTGATGCTTAAAAGTAGAACACTTGGATTGCTGTTTGCACCGTCAAGTCTGCAACGAAGATTAGATGCAGCTGAAAGGGGTAATCTCACACTTTAGCTCACATGCAGGTCAGTTTCAAAGATCAAGGACGGAAATTGTAAAAAAGCATTAAATTTAATTTTTTGTATTGGAAAAATATGGAAATGTGACACTGAAGTTTCAAACCTAAACATCTGTAAATTTTGTGTATTGTTGCTCTCCAAATATATATGTAAATATACATGGGCATGCAACAGTGAGTATGAGTTTTCACATACTTTTCCCCATCAATAAGTTTACAGAACAATAAACGCTTGGTGGACTGAAACAAAACAAATCAACAACATATATCTGTTGTGTCTTTTATTTCCCTTTTAGCTGTTTTTATCTTCTATTTTCCCATCATTTCCCATAAACCCTGACTACAATAGTGTAATGTATGTGTCTAATTCTCTGTAATAGGATTGTGACGTCTGGCTAATTAAATGCTAATTACCTACGTTGGATGACTCTGAGCACAGTCAAGGGACATTTTCATAGCTTTAACCCTGCACTTCGTTATATGAAGGGAATATTTTTATTAATGCTAACAGGATGATTCATTTTCATTCATTTTAGACTTAACAGCAAAAATCCTAAATAATCTGTATTTTAGCAAACATGAACATGTTTCCCTTTAATTTACAACAGTGAAATATGAGTTAACGTTCATTTTTGGTAAAAAAAAAAAAAGAGTCTCATAAATACAGTTGCAACTGTATTTATGAAAGTTTTGCTCTATTGAGTCTAAAAATCTACTCTGAAGTTTCAGGATGCTGCTCATGCGAGCTTGGAGATGCGACAGGAAGCAGGACAGACGGTGGAGGAAGCAGGACGGACGGCCGCTCCGGTGTTGAGGGGTGTTGGGGTGAGTCTCTGCAGGGCTTTAAATCCCGGCAGGAGATCTTAAAGGAAGCTTTACCGGTCAAATCTCTTGTCATCCGATTACTGACTGCTCTTTACCTAGGGATCAGTGAAGGAGGGAGGGCGATGTGGACGGTGGGAGAAGAGGAGGGTCTTTTAAAGTTAAAAGCACAAAGAACTTCCCCTCCACTCGGATGTTCCCTAGATTCAGGTGCATTTAACAACCAGCACATGACTGATTCTCCCTTATGTTAAAACATAAGACATTAGAACAGAAAAAAGTCAAGGACAACCTTTGCTGCCCTCACATAAAGAGGCAAAACCAAACAGGCACAAATCTGTTTGAGGTTTGGCCTTGTGTGTCAGATTATAGCTGCAACGCCTGTGGATACAATCCTCTTTGGCAGCATGCTTGTCATTCAAAGATCACCTTCAAGAGGTCTAAAACAATCGCCAGGTGCAGTTTTAGAAGAGAAAATGAGTTGAAAATGTGTGCTTCGATTTTTCCAAGTATTAGAGCTGTAGGAGTGCAGTATTAGCAGCCTGACCCTTTTTTTGTAATGAACAGAAATCCGAAAGAAACACAGCTGCATTTTAGGGATCTTAAGAGGCAGTTACATTAAAAAGAAGAAAAAAATGTACATCCATAATGTAGATTTTGTCTATAATTCATTTTGCCCGTGAAGCATCATGAACCAGAGTTCACTTGTTCTCAAAAAAGCTTAAAAAAACAAAAATCCACTTTTCTCACAAAGACGACGCAGCCTCAAAGTAGATCCCAACTTTTTCCCGTTGCAGAGGAAGCACCTGCAGAGAGGCAAAAAAGAAGGAAAACCCACCTTTTCCACGCACAACGTGGAACCTTATTCTCTCCTGCAGCGGTGCAGATCCTGGACCCAGACACCTCCGGCTCTGTGCTCCCCTCTGAATCTGCTGGACTCTACAATCCCGGGTTGCACAACCTGCTCGCTGGCTCCTCTGATGCTCTCCCCCGTCAGACTGCAGGTGTAGCTTTACTTGTGAAAAAACTCTCTCTTTCTCCCTCCCTTCCTCCACAGCGAAGAACAGATGAGGATTGGAGGGGATGAAGGGAGATAAGGGATGAAGGGATAAAGCTCAAAGATGGAAACCGAGAGGGAAGGAGAGAGACGGAGAGAAACGGGGCGAGAGAGGAATCAGGTAAACTGATTGGAAGGAGGAAAATCAGGTTATGAGGTCAAATGACAAGAGCAAGCGAAGAAGTGAAAGATGATGGCAGGAGGAAAATGGGAACAGGAGGATGGGAAATGCAAGAATCTGAAAGAGCCAAAGAAGTTTTACTTGTTTGGTCCAGAGGAGGAAAAGTTTTCCTAATTTATTTCATTTGAAGAGCAGGAACATTTGATAGAAAACAATAGGAAGGACAAGATACACATCATTCCAGTAATTTTTTTAATTTTTTGTCAAGTATCAAATCTTTGCAGACATTGGTGCCACATCACTCCCTATCTTTTTTTTTTTTTAATTAGGATGGGGGCACTGGTTTATAGCAGAGGTTGACAGGGGGGAATTGGTTTGGCACAGCTAATAAGCTGAGCCCGGTTAATCGGAGTTTAATGGGATATCCGGGGACAGGCAATCTCGTTAGGGAATTAGAGCAGGTTAGGTTAAACGTGCGTCACACCTGATACAAGCAAGGGTTTGGAAGAAGAGTGGATCAAAAGTCAAACGCAACATTTTGCTTCAAATGTCAGGTGAACATTTTCTTGAAGCTTGGCAGCTTTTTCTTTTTTTTTTTACTAAAAAGTACAAGAAAATTGTAAAAAAAGATGGTTCACACATTACATAGTCTAAATCTAATCTTTGGAAGTGCTTTGTTTCTCAGGACCCCAATCCTGAGGCTGAGGACCCTCAGCTCTGATGGTTTTAGACCTGTTCCTGCTCTGGCACATGGAATTCAAAGCTATAGCACATATAAATTCACAGCTAGGAGGCTGCCATTTCACTTAGCGAAAACGTTATAATGATCCATTCTATAAATGTCCAGCACTTGTGGGACTGAGGATCAGATTCTGGGCCTCATTGCTGGTGAAATTCAAAATTTAAAAGAGGGGAAGAGCAAGAGATCACATGGATTTGAAGCAGACAAAGTTAGGAGGAAGATTGGGCTGGGCCCTGATGTGAAACAGCTCAGGTATTGGTCTCCCAAGAGATGATCTCGTTGGTCCAACCCCCGCTGGACATCCTTTAATCTGACTTGCAGCTTCAGAGGGGATTTTCATACTTTCTTCCAGGAAAAGTGGGTGGTGGGGACTCTAAAGGGTAAAACTAATGATGATTAGATCACATGTCTGTATCAGGGAGGGATCAGAAGCCTGGTGGCTCACTCCACAACACTGCAGCATGAAAATGATGAAAGTTGGAATCTTTGCCTGCATGTGCAATGGGATTTCCCTCTAATGCTACTTTGGCAAAAGACTTTCTCTGTTTGCTAAATATTTGACTCATGATGGTCATTAAATGCTGCTCGGGAATGTACAGGAATGATCTAAAGGAGATCCAGACCTGACTGAGGACTGAAATTTAGAGGCCCTTTAGGGTAGAAGACCTGTACTAAGAAGTTGCTACTGCAGGGTTTTTAGCAAAGTTTAACTTACTAAAGTGCGTGACATTGGTTAAAGATTCACCAGTTTTTTAGAAAATTTGATGAGTTTTATCAAAAAAGAAATACAAAAACCTCAAACAGTCCAAACAATGACATGAAACTCATTATCAATATGAAATACTATAATATTTTGAAATCACAAGAGTGAAAAACAGTCATCCCAATATGGGCCATTTATTAAATATAGGAGAGATTAGACAATCGAATAAAGAAATTAACAATCATAAGAATTTACAAATGCCCAAAATGACCACCGAGAGATGTAGAATAGAGAGTAAGACACATAAAGACAGACAAAATGACAAGTGGTTTTTGTTTTAAAAAATGTATGTGTCCCTGGACCCTGAGGGTTTCAGTTGTTCATGAAAGATATTTATTTCTTCATTTATTTTATATTTATTTATTTCCTTTTTCAGAAGATATGCATTAATTGAGCACACATTAAGCCCACACAAGCACTGTATTGTTTTCTATTAAGCTTTATCTTGAGAAGTGTTATGAAAACACAAATGTAAAATGAAAACATGATCCTATGTTACTTAGATCACACAATCAAACAAGCTCCGCCAAATTCCTGACAATATGAATGATCAAATATAAAAAGAAGTCACGTTGGACTGAAAAGTGTGAAGTTTATACTACATTACGTTTGAATTGTGAGAAATTCTTCCGCATTGAAAAGCTGTTTGTTTCTGTTTCAGTTTGTAGACTTGTCTTGAGTATAAATGAAAACCTGAAAGTGGAGGGTGCCTTTTGTAATGCAAGACAAGTTTATTTGTTTAGCACATTTCATGTACAAGACAATTTACCTTGAGGATAGCCAGACATGCAACTGACTATAGTTCAGTGATGCATGTTAGGGCACTTTCAAATGGAATTGTCAAGTCGAGATTAGCTTAATAGTGTCTTGTGACAGGATTCCAACTGGTTGTTTATCTGCTCAAGCCGGTGAAATACGTTGCTGAAGTCCTTTGTTAGCCTCTGTTAATAACCCAGATTGTGGTTCCTGTAATGAGCATGTTTAACTTCTCCCCCATCAGTGTCCTGTTTTTAGTAAGTGATGCAATGGGTTTTGGCTGAGGTCCTGGTCATCAACAACATCAGAGTTAATGAAGCTGTTGTTGACCCAATCAAACTCACATCACTATGTCAGTTATGAACTATTTTCAATTACAGTCCCAAAGAAAGAGATTTAATGTATGATTAATTTCTCAATGTCAATGAGATGTCATTCATACCTTTGTCCTCATAAGTCTGCAAAGCTGGTTGGCAGCAGGGTTGCAGTGCTGCTGGTTTCTTGGTTGTCTTTCAACAGTTGCAGCTAAAAATAAATGGTAATCAGTATGAATTTTTGGAAGGCAGTTGCTAACAGACACTAAAATGCAACTGAGACAACAGGGAAGACATCAGAGAAGATGTATGAACACTGAACCAGTTAAGTTCAGCACTTAACTAGCACTAGCTTATAGCTGGGCTACCTAAGCAGACATTAAAGAGCACAAATCTGACACAAACTGGGCTGCTAATCGCCACGTGGAAGACCAATTACTACTGTCCCATCTTCCCATCATAACTCTTGGCAATTTGCCTCTGTTGGCTAACGAGGACTATACTGCACTATTGCTAACATCTACCTTGTGAGTGTGAGAACCGTGAGCTACATCGTAGCCAGTGTCGTCAGGGCGATTTGGGATGTCTTGGTGCCAGCGCCTAATATTTTTTAATTTTAGTAGCCAAAAACACTAACGTAATGTAAAGGAATGGATGAGCCCGAACATAGGTTATTTTGGCATCCATGACGGAGTGAGCGTGTTGTAGGAACCAAAGTTACATGCCTTGTTCTTTGGAGCCTGCTTGATAGAATAACAGCTCTAGGCCTTCTCTGATTGGTTGTGACTGGTTGCCACTGAACCGCATCTCATGGCGACTGACGCCTAAGCTGATCAGGAAGGCAGGCTCTCATTGGAAATGTATCAACTTCTGGTGTCCTTGCCACTTTTGTCACTTTTGGTCTGCAAATTTTGTTAAAATAAAAGACAAACTCTGTCAACTCAAGCTTTAAATAACCAAATAACAGACAAAATCATGGAGGGGCTATTAAAGGAGCTATACCTGATATATTATTTTAATAGTTAGCGATAGTGGCAAATTTTTAGCTTTGGCGTGGGGTTGACTTCTGTAATTTATGGATTCCCTAGGGGAACACTCTGGCTGATCGGAATCTGGAAGTAACCCCAGTGGCAGAGAAAGAGCATCACACCAAAGCTAAAAATAGCCGCTTTCGGTAACTAAAATAGCCTGGACTCATACATATTCGCAATCAATGAGTCATTCATTTGTATGGACTTACCCCTTTTACCACATAATATACCACGTAGAAACCATTTTTATTAGAAAGATTAGAATAATATGGGGTATAGTTCCTTTAAATATTTTGCTGTATCAGATACACAGAAAATGATCTGAATATATCATTACAGCATACAGCAGCATAAATCTTATCAGAAGAAGGATCTGGGTTTGGACCTGGTGTTCGGCTGGTACCTTCCTGTGTGGAACATTGTCCCTTTATCTGTATGAGTATCCCTGCACAGTTCACACGTGCTCTGCTCTGGTTTAACAGTTTTTTCTGTGTTAATAAAAAAAAGACAAGAAAATAAATGACATGCCACTGGAGAGTGTTTCATGTCAGCTCCTAAAAAAGTGGCCTACCAACACTTGCGAGTGCTGACAGCATGCGGCAGAAAAGTTGTAATTATTCATGAAAAAAAAATTTTCATATAATTGACTGAGTAGCTATGAAGGCGATGATTGCGAAGTTGAGCTATTTTAAGCTAGAATTATTTAAAGCAGTAAAATAAGATTTTTTTCTAGGTATCTTTTTGATATGCAGATACATGTTTCCATACAAGCACCTCATCTCAAAAAGCCAGTGGCACTCAGGAAAAGGCTATATGGAAACCCATTTACTCAACAGCTCTTGGATTTTAGCTATGGATTTCCTTTCACTAATGATGTGTTTTTATTGGCCATATTTCTAATAAAAGCTAAATGAAACTGATGAAAAAGAGTCATGGCTTGAACTGTTGACAGGTCTCTGTGAGCTGAGAGGTGCTGTGCTCCCGCATCCCTCCCACAGTGAGTCTCAGGCTGTAATCCGGGCTAATGAAGTGTGACAGAAAAGGACTAGCTGACTTCCTGGTATCCATGTTGTAACAAGCTCAGGAGTAAAACCCTGCACTCAAACTCTCTCAGCTTTTGGCTTCTTCATTCAGAGATGCTCTTAGTACACTTTGAGAAGATAGCGAGTTGATGAGATGACACAGAAGACTGAAAGTAGGTCTTTTGGATCAGAAAGCTGGATTTAGATTTGTTTTGACAGTAAAAATAATTAGAATTCACAGTATTGTTGATTCACAAGAGAAAATTGGTTTTGTGAATTATCCTTCTGATAAATATATAAACAAAAAAGTAATCAAACCTGACTAGGCCATCTTTGCCATTTAGTTTAGGTTATTATTATTTTTTTATTTCAAACACAAATAAAGTGCTACCTAAAAGGAATACTGTGTAACTTTTGGCCTCTAGCGGTCCAAAGCCTGTAATTTCCCCCCAAATTAAATTTTTGATGCAAATATCAGATTAATGTGAGTAATAATGAATGATTTCTGGGGTCAGTAAACAGTTGTGTTTTATGAATGTCGCTGCTCTGAGGGGGCTGCATCTCTTCAGAAACCAGACATGGTAACTTTGTATGAGGGGATCTGTCTGTCATGGAGTCCCATGACTTGCAGTGATTTGCCCTGCAGCCATAAAACACAGTGGTCTGTGTTTACGCTAATTTTTCCGTGAAAATGTATTAAATCTGAACAAAGTACACGGCTGAACACAGTGTACACAGAGGATCCCAGAAAGAAAGAGCCTTTTTGATTTTGCAGTAGTGTCATGTGGCCAGTGAGAAGATTCAGGTTTGCCCCCCCAGTGGCCATAAGTTGCACAGTATCCCTTTAATAAAATGTCATCATTGATGTCTCGATGAGATGAGATAATCAAAGAAACCAGAATTGAAATGTTGAATTCTACAGGAAACATCAAATTGTATGATGACATCCATACATCATAAATGACTACATTTTAGAAATGTTGATGAGGATATTCAAAATGTGGATACTCACTTTAAAACATGTTTTCTTCTAAAAGTATTCATACTTAAGGAAAAAAAGCATGTAATTGTTAATGAGGGCAATTTTCTACTTTGTATGAATCAGTATTGAGTGTATGTTGTCTAGAGTTACACATGAAGAAATACCTCACATAAGTTGATGACAGAAAATTTTAAGAAGTTAGTTTCTGATTCTACCCTCTGAAGGTTGCAGACTTCTGTGTTGATGGCTAGTTGCCTGTATTTGCAGTGCCATCTGCTGGACAACAACCACAGAGCTGAGAGGAAGAGCAACTTATCTACTTAATTATTATGTAATAAGTAAGTGGCACATTAAGGTGGCGCCCCCTTGCATCTCAGAAAATTCCACTACTATATACTTACAAGAAAGTTTATAGCTTTGTCTGGAACATTCTTTTATTCAAATAAAGCAATTGAACATTGGAAATGCTTAGACAGAATTAAGACACAAATACAAAAAAAAAACTTAGTAGTACCTTCTCAGTTATATGAGATAGCCAGTCAGTCGGGTCTACTGGAGAAACAGAAGGTCCACTTGATGCTGCTGCATCACTGCAGGGTTGTGCTGCTGAAGTGAGGAGGATTTTCAATGGTGGAAAGAGACACCTCAGCAGGGCATCTGAAGACAGATGAGGAGTGTGTGACACCAATCTAACAATAAACACATGATTTAAAGAATATGATATACAGTATACTGTATGATATATAATGTACCTTTTCCAATTCTATTTTCATTACAGTAAAATAATCTGTAAACTGCAGTTTATTGTTTATTGTTAAAAGGATCCCCATTAGCTGTCTCCAAAATGGGACGAG
>JBBBVT010000018.1:20784609-20802004 GCA_037177035.1 Craterocephalus eyresii | reverse complement strand
GATTTCTTTGTTAATGGTTTAATTTTGACAACCATGATAAAAAAAACTAATCTGTTTGATAGGTCTAAGGTATATATTCTTCACAATTATCTGATGAACGATGAAAGGACCCTGACAGTTTTGGAACCACTACTGGGCAGAAGACAAGTATTGTACTGTTCACTGCAGGGTTTTAAGCAAAAAAATGTACCATAAACTGATTCAAAATATCAAATACCAAATATTATATGTGTTGCATGGGGTTAGAAAAACAAAAGGAAAACAGGGATAAAGGGTGCATTCCTTTGTTAAACTTCTGATTAAGTCCTGCCGACCTTCCCACTGCCCCTTGTCTGAAGGTGTGGCTCCACCACTGGATATTTGTAATTTTCTGAGTCAGAAATCCTGTTTTGTTGGAGATTCCAGTTAAAATTTCTTACCAAAAACTCTGAAGCTCTCACTTTTAGTTAAATTAAAGTTAAAATTAAGTTAAGATTAAGTAAAATTTGTCCCTGAATTACACATGAGATGCAGAAACCATAAACCTGCATCACCTTTTTTCACTACCTCTTTGCAAAATTTAACATTTTTACTGCAGTCCTGCTCTAGAGCTTTGCAGGTCACAGGTTGAGCTGGCTGAGAACATGTGTGTGTGTGTTTACCATGATTACTTTAGGTTCAAGCTCCCGACAGCTGGGATGCTCTGAACACTGAGCAAGTGCTCCTCTGACCACGCCCACCGCCGCTGCTGCAGCCACCAATAACAGCACAGGACGCATTTCCCTTCAATCTGCTGCACAGCCACAGACGAAAACTTCTCATCAGGACACAAGCAGCGACATTAAAACATGTTTTTATATGTGACTAAAACTTAATCTTTTGATAAAACATTTTCAAATTTTGCAGTAAAATTTCACATTAAAGTCTCCTCAAAGAGAGGATGAGGATTAAAAACTTCTTAGCACAACCTTTTATTTTTAAAGCATTTTTTTTATTGGAAAGTAAAAAGAAAAAATAACGGACTTACAAACATTTCTAAAACATAACTGTTTTATAAATATTGTGCACTATTATTACTGATTAAATATGCAGACTTTTGTTAGAAGAAACATGGTTCATATAAAAACGTGATATTTATCTTCACTTTTTTCTTTAACAAGCATAAATTCTTGCATCACTGTGACTTTCATTGGAAAAAATCCACTGTTAAAAATCTCTGGAGCATAAGTAAAGCTGTGGACCTTATACTGTGAGCACAAAAGTCTGTTTTTAGCTACTGAAAGGCAGAGGTGGGTAGTAACGAGCTACATTTACTCCGTTACATTTACTTAATTAAATTTTGGAAAAAAAATTTACTTGTGTGAGTAGATTTATTTTGGAATACTTTTACTTTTACTTGAGTAAATCTGATTTTTATTTTTTTTTGTAGGCTACTTTTACTCCGTTACAATCAATATTAGGCTAATGAGTAGGCCTACGTTATTTCTGTCAGTATTTTTTTCCTCAAAAAATATTCTCCGAGAGTCGAATACGCACCCGTTTTTAAAAGCATCATTCAAGCATTCATTGGTTGATAGCTCTCGTCGTGCATTACTCCGTAATCGCTACAACCAATCAAGTAGCCTAGTGACCATTTGACATCACAATTACATTACATCACACAAACTCGAGTGTTTTTTAATGCGGGAGCTGCAGGACACTTTAGCGGAGCTCATGTGACAAATAAACAGGTTGCGGCGCAGCAGGAAGTTGAGGATTTGTTTGGCGAGATATTGACAGAAAATGGCGAAACCTTCTTAAAAACAATTCAAGCAGAATATTCTGGAGCAGAGTATGTGTCGTGGAGGTTCGGTGACAGAGAGTGTCATGTTCGATCAAAGACATGATCAACGTGCTGAACGTGCGCCAGCGACAGGCGCTATGAATGACAGTGGGCCAAGCAGCGCGCATCATAGCGCATCATCCAAGCAGCCCGATTCATCAGCTGAATCACTCAGAGTGTGGATCTGACCCAGACACGTCTGATGAATGGTTAGCATTTTTTCACCGCTACTGTAAGTGCACATACACACGCTATGGGGAAAGAACGGAAATGGATCATCTTTTTTTGCCAGGAATGTTCTGTTGTGAAACTAAATTATTGTTGCTTTTTGTTGTGAATGATTTTATTTTGCCACCAAAACCGTTTTTGTGCGTATTTTTTGCTGTTACAGAAAAGTAAACAAATCTACGGATGTTCAAGGTATCACTAAAGTAAAAAATACTGGCATCAAAGTCACATTTTTGCTTAAAGTGCTTTGTTTCTTGGTCAAAAGCAGGCACTTCTGTTGCAGATTACTAAAGAACAGAAAATGCTAGAAACAAACTTTTTTTCATAACGCAGAAGAGAATTTACTACTTTCTGTAGTCGCCATGTTTCTGTAATCATATAACTTTATATACTGTGGGTCTTGAAAGGTGAGCCAAAATGCTCCAAAACTCTGGCATTATGAAGTTATCTGCCAAAACAATAGAACATTAAGAAAGGGAAAGTTGAGCAAAGCATGCATTAATCTGTCTTCAAGAAAATATTTAATTTTGAACTTTTTTCTATAAAAAATTCTGTGCTCAAATTAAGGTTTTAACATCATTCTTTGACAGGATTGTTTTATGTATTCTCTGTCATTATTGTATTACAATCTTCTTTAATCTTATTGCTGAAGCTTCTCTTCTTAAATTAAGGTTGTATAGAAAAAAGCATTGTTTTAGAGTCAGTTTAATGTAGTTTTGTTTGATTAAGATATTGTATCACCTCATTATTTTCTGCGGTGTTTTTGCGGCTACTCTGTTTTATCGGTATACTCATTCTGATTTTGAAAAAAAAATTAGATTAATAAATTCAAAGACAAAATAGGCCTAAACAAACAAGAAAAGTACTCACCAGTCCTATCTTCTTCCTGCTTTCTGGATGTTTGTTTTCTCTTTCTAACAGAGATCTTGTTTTTCGACTGATGGACGGACTTTATAACCTGTTGGCCAAGGACGCGCAGACGGACGGTGACGTCGTTACCTCTTCCCAAGCCATCATTCATGTCTGTTAATGCACATCACAACTTGATAATGGAAACTCATTGTCCAACCTTTCTTCTACTTTACACACACACACACACACAAAATATTCTTCTCAGAATTGAAAAGTCTGAATTTTCCAGAAAACACGGCCCACTGCCACACACACAGCTCTTTCTAAAAGAAGCTGGATAGAGAAGAGAGTGCACTAAAAACACTGAAAACAAATGTTGGCCATTAAATGGTTGCAGGTCTAGAAAGGTTGCCTTAGAGAAATAAAATTTTCATTAAACTAAAAGGTAAGAGCCTTCAAAACCTTAAAAATTACATAAATAGCTTACAATTGACCCTAAAACAAGCTCATCCAGATAGCAGAAAATGATTGGCCCAAATTTGCATTTTTCTTTGGATATTGACTAAATGTGTGTTTGGCAGCCAAAAACTCAGTGACCTACATAAACACCAGATGTGGCCAATAAGGAAAAATGCCACGATCCATGTCCAGACCAACAACTGAGATCTGGACAACAAGTGGCCCTCACAGCACTCACACAGGAACTTTGCTTCTTCTTTGCTTCTTGTCTTCAATTCTACATAATCTTTGCTCCAGTTTTGCGAAATTGAATTAAAATTTGACTTTTTGGAGAATCATGTCTTTCAGCCTCATAATGAAGAGCAAAACTATGTACAATTTTTTCATGTGACCATTCAAATGAATGAGTCATTGTGCAGAAATTCATAGGCTGTTGGTTCCATTTCATTCGAGTCAGGTGTGTTGGAACAGAGAAACACTGAAAAAGTCAGAAATCGTGGCCCTTGTGGGTTCAAACTAAAAAAACCTCTGCAGCCTACTTGGCCCAGACGGAGCTCTGCTTTCCAGGACTTAACATCTGCTGGGAGCTCAGGGAATCTCGCCCTCTTTTATGGCCGTCACAGCATCTTCCCATGGCACAGTATGCTCGATGACTTAAATGACCATAGTAATACTAAATACTAATAATAAATCAGTTAAATTTCTGTTGTTTTAAGTTGTTTTACGTGATTTTATTGCTTCCAAGTGAAGCACAAATAAATAAATTAAGTTTATTATTATCAAATATTGCTACTATTATATCAGTATTCATTCTTATAGCAAAGAATGAACTAGCAGAGAAAGTAAAGAAGACAGAAGATATTCTGCCTGCATATTCTATATATTCTGAGGGATGGACAAGGGACACAGAGGAGCAGGAAGTAAGCAGCAAGGAATAAAAGCTATGACAGAAGACTGCACCTCAAAAAAAATATAAAGTAAACTGAAACTTATACGAAACAGAAATCAGACAAGTTTTCGAACAGAACCAATACCTGTGAACTGTCATTGCTTTAATTAGTAGATTCATTATAAAAGGCTTATTTATCCTGTTTGCAGTTCCGTTAAGTAGCATATATGGTAAACAGGTGGAGAACACTGCAGACATTGTACTTATTTTTCCTTAACACAGTCCCACTGATTCCCGGTGATGATGTTTAGTTCATCAGTCAGGGCTTCAAATATCAAATTCAATATTTTTCAAATTAACTAAAATATCTTACAGGTCATGCCTGGCCATTAAAAAGTTTGAGTTTTTTTTTTCTCGTTTTCTTTTCTCCTGTAATGGAACAATGTGAGCAATCTTCTGCAGGCCAGCTGGTCCATATAAACACATTAGCGAATGGCTGCAGCCTTGACTCTCCATCCAGTCCATTACACACAAAACAGTATATTTCAGGGAGAAAATAAAAAGGTAATGGGGGATAAAAAAGAAGTCGGTTGACTCTAGCAGATGGCATTCTGAAAGCCTGAACTGAGGTCATTTTGTGTCCAAACTCATTCAATTAAACTCTCTCTGCTCATGTGATTCAGTTTTAATCACGAAGTGTCATGATTCACGAGTCGTGATTCACATAACAAGTCAGATGCATTAACAAAGAGAAGTGCTGCAACCTAACACGCATTCCTGATTAATATTCTCTGTTCCCGGGTGTAACACAGTTAGTCTGACTCGTAGTCTCATTACTGTGACCCCCACTGTAATCTATTACCTTCCGGGGCCAATGGCTGCCAATCTGCTAAGAGGATTATGAGGATAAGATGTCACAGTCGGTGCTGACCCCACACATACAGACAGGGAACCGCCGTTTCCTGGACCTCCTGATGTTTTTCCACTGAGTTCATTTCTGTGCCCGGACATGACCGTAGGTAGGAGCCTGGTTTATTTACTCACTGTAAATATGGAAATAACAATGAGCATGCAAACCAGATGGTTTCATTTTTAAACTAAGATCGGTGGAACTATATAATTCTTTCATGTCTTTTAAAAAAGAGTTTCATTTTAACATTTGTCCTGCATATGTTTTGGGAACAATAGCATTACTTTCTGCTGGTGTTTGTAATTTCTAGTTAAACGACTGCAAATTGTATTTAATGAATAACCTCAAACTTGCACAAAGGTGTCTACACCTGAGTAAATCTACAAAAACCTTACAAATATACAATAGGGAGACAGGATGCTTTTGTTGATTTAACTGGTTTTAAAACAACTTAGTGGTTAATTTTGTGATAAAGCAAATGGGTCATCTTACAGTAATCCTTAAAAGTAATGCTGGAAAATTGTCATAATCCTCATAAATGAGGAGGATAAAGTGGATTTTTGATTTGGTTTGTAGTACCTACATGCCCATTATAAATGAAATAATGGCAAATTCAGATTTTCAAATTGGCTTGTGTACGTTACTAATTTAATCGGTCCAAATTTCACAAATCTATGTCTGAATAAACGTTTAATTCTGACAGCCCTGGTAAAAATCCCAAATTTACTTGATGAATATAGATTATGTATTTTTTCTGATTATCTGAAGACCCACTGAAATGATTTCACGACCCCTTTGAGGTCCCGACCCATGGTTTGAGAACCGCTGCTCATAAATCAACATACATTCTGCTGCTTTCCCCAAATTGATCAATATTAATGGCGCTGAATAGGATTTTAACATAAAAAATTTTATTTATATAATAATCTAGATTTCATTGAACAAAACTACCAGTGATGATCACTCAACATCCAGAAGAACTAAAAATGTGCATCTGTCTGTATCTGTGCATTAGGGGATCTTTTTTTTTTTTTAAATTCCCAGATCTGGGCCCATCACTGAAATCGCTTTAATAATGCTCTCATCCAAAGAACTTGTGAGTCCATGGATATTTGCAGTGGTCATACAGTAGCACCCTCAGACACCCTAAAGGCCCAAACCATATCTATCCCGCATTATTCTAAGTTTTTGTGCAATGTCTGATGATGTCATTGCTTCATTTCACACTTTCCATTTCCAAGAACTTTCTTTTTCCCCTGCTAATCACAGTGTTATAATTTCTTTTGGCTTTTTATTTGGAATAACACCATTATTTGCGAAATCAACATCATGTCTCCTAAAATATGACATGAAAGTAGAGATTGATGTCAAAACCAAGCAACACTACTTTGGCCTTATTTTTAAAACTGTCACAATTAATTAAGATTTGATAAATGTATGCTTTCTTCCAGACCAGCAGTTCTTTACAATCCTACATAAAAGACGACCAATAAGGCCTAAGTGTAGGTGGAATCTGGACCAGGTCCTGCTGCTATGATGTTGGACCCTGATGTGGCTGAAGCTGCTTCTGCCGGTGACTCAGGTTGCTGTGGATAAAAGCTGGACCACCACCTGGATAATCAGGATGAAGCAGGAATCCATGTCTCTGATTTTAGTTCTACTCGCAGGCTGGTTTTTCCATCGCGCCATCTGTGACGTTGTGGCCTCAGATGAACAATCTGATGCTGCTCACCAGGAGGATCTTCAGCTTACATCTGTGTCAAAGACGAAGGCGAATGTTTTGGACATGAACAGCCGGACGCGCAGAGACATGGCGGACAGCATGCTGGAAACAAACTGGAACGTGCCCGATATGAACAAGGGAAACTATGAAGATGCTGACTGGCATCCTTCCACCTCCATGCTTGAAACACATGCTGAACTCCACCCTGAAGGCCCACTGGTGACGCGTGGTGGCGATGATTCTGACAATCACATTTTGAACCAGACCAGTGGCAGGTCACATGCACAGTGCGGCGAGTTCAGCAGCCAGCTGACATCCTCTGGCCAGTGCCGGCTGACAGCCACACTGCCGCCCGTGGGAACGACGGAAAAGCGTTGCCCAGATATGTTTCGCTGCACAGACGACATTTCATTTTGGCTTCATGAGAACCGGAACAGAAAGGAGCAGCTGGAGGAGCTGAGGGAGACAATGTCCGAGTTGCAGGAGGAGCTGAGGAACCACCAGCATCGTGTCAAAGTCCTGGAGATGCAGGTACTTTCAAGTTTACTATACAGGCCTTAATATATGATATTGTGTAAAAATGTTTTTTTTTTTTTTCATTTTTTTATTTGGAACATTGAAACAGTATTGAACAATGCTGAAATAACATAAACGGAAATACATGTGAGACCAATCTTTCACACACTCTGAACCCTCTTATACAAGCTCTTTTGTCAATTTTTCAAGTATTTTTGGTAAAAACTATCCAGGCTTCTTAAAGGACTTCCCAAAACTCTTTGTTGAATGTTGGCTGCCTTTTGTTTGGTTTTTGGTCACTACTTCCATAATGTTAAGGTTATGTTTATATTTTTACAGTATATCATATAATGATTATTTTACGTTGAGCGGTTATCACTACTTTGGCTGTTCCATCAGACTTAGTAGTTCAAAACATCAAAAAATATTGTTTTTAACCTTTGTGTGTGATATTTTTTGCACGATAATTAATATTTTAAAGTTCTATATATGAAAGTATTGAGATGTTTGAAAGTCTATAACTTGTTCTGTGTGAATTGGTGAAAGCAGGGATCGTCAATCCCAGTTGTCGAGGGTCAGTTTCCTGATCTTTTACTGATGCAACAAACCTGATTTAGAGCTTGACTGTTGTATTGCATAACAACCTGGTCCTAAGCATGGGGTGACCACCCTCTAACCTTAGGTTAAAAAATAAAGCGGGTACCAGCAAGGTAGTCCTCCGCCAAAGCTAATGAGAACAACACTGGGACAATCAGCATTTTCTGTTAAAGTGATTTCCCTTCCTGCATATATCAGAGGCTCTGACAGCTTTGTAGGCTACTGTTTAAAAACCTACTTAAGCTTTGGCCCGTGCAAGACTGACCATAACTAGTGCCTTGCTTTGGGCGCTACCCTTTTTAAAGATGCTGCTACAATTACAGTAGGGCCTTTAATATAATATTTATTTATGAATTGTAAAGATTATATTTTTAAACTGTGTTATCTAGACTATCTTGTTACTATTTCATCCTCATAGCTCTATTTTACACTGTGCTTTTGTATTTATATCTGTTTAATTTATTATCTTCTTTGTAATGTCTTGTCTACAGTAATTGTTGTTTGTCTACCTTCCCCGTGACTAAAGATGCAAAATAGCTTTTCGCTATGGTGCAATTACAATATGGTACACTGTACCTGTCAAATAAAGAATAAATAAAATAAAAAAAATTCCAAATCCTGTAGGTCACCGACTCTCGAGGACCGGGATTGGATTGACCCTAACCCCTAACCCCTTACCCGATATAATTAAACCACAACAGACTGCCACACTCTGTCCTGGCTGAGATTCTCCACAGGTGCCCCGTCTACACTGTCCCCATGACAGAGATGGATAGAAATGGAGCAAAAGAAAAGCTCATTAATTTGAGCTCAACTCATGTTGTTATCTGCTTTTTGCTTAGCAACCATGATCTTGATGGGTAAAACAAAAAGCAACAGAAGCTCATCCGATAAGTCTAATCTTATCTACAAAATAGCAGAAGCCGATAAAGATGGATCTTCGTGAATTCAAAGGAATTTACAAATCTTTAACAAATTAAACAGTGATAACTCTAACATGCTTACACCGAGCTTCTTTTAATCCCAACCAAAAGCTCTCAACAACTTTTTCTCAACATCTTTTGGTTAGGTTCTCGACTCACTCTCCTGGTTTTTTAGGACTTTATTAGAGGAATAATTAGGTAAACTCAAACACTTTCATGATTTGAAAACTGAAAAAGTCCAAATGGGTTCATTTTGCTGCCTTCAAGAACCCATATACCACATACACTCTGGTCTAAAACTAGCATGAAATGAATGAAAAATAATTTATTCATCCTAGAGGGAAATTAAATAAGGAAAAACATGGTTAACCTGTTCATGGCACCGAGCTGAGGCAGATATTATGACAATCAAGCAAATCATTTTAATACATCACGTCAGAGTGAGAAAAGCGGGGAGAGAAAGATTAAAAAAACACACCTTTCTTTCTCTGTCTCTTCTTGTTTAATCTCTTCCTCTGTTTATCTTTCTGTCTGCCTTTATCTCTCTGTCTTCACACCCATTAATTCCTCCTTAACCCTGAATGCTAACAAGATTAGCTGCAGATCATTTGCCTGGGGTACTTATATCCTTCTGAGTCTACTTGACCCATGGAGGATTCTTCCGGGGTTGCAACGTCTGCAGGCTGTGCTTTGTCTAAATCAAGTTTCCAAGACAACACTTACTTACTTAATGGCATGCTATTGCCAACTAGTTTGCCTCGACACGAGATCACACAGCGCACCTGAAGGGACAAATCCACTAGACGGCGCTACATGTTGCACACAGAACCTTTAATTTTACATCATTCCCACAGCAATGTCTGTCTTCAGCAACAGTGTCAAGCTTTTCTCATTTCTCTTTTTGTTTCTCAGTATGAAGACAGCGTCACCTTAAACTCAAGTTTTAATCAGCGATTACGTTTCCTGGAGTTGGGACACTCGGAGGCCGACACGCTGCTCCACGTTCACTCGGCACTGCTTTACGAGCTGCAAGCGCAGCTCCGAAACCTGTCGGCATCCGTGCAGCACATGAACCGCGACACCAGCTGCATGATCAACGTCATCAGAGCCACGCCACCTCTCGGCATGAGAGACACACTGCCACCAGGTACACATGCAGCACAGTGGTGAGTTGGGAGCTGCATGTTGTGAAGAAACCATGGCAGTTTCTTTCTTTTTTTTAACCATTTAAAAAAGCAATATTTTATGCCTTATAAATAAAACATTGCAGCTATGTTTATGACCATTCATTATTTATTAAACAATTTGGCTCTGTAACCATCCTCCTGCAGTGACAGTAATTACACACTTATCTTCTTTAAATGTTCTCAGTGAGGAGAAACCATATGGATGGTAATCTATACTTGTCCTCCTTTTCAATAGCTTTTTATAGTAATCCTTCTCTTGAGCAGTGCATTCTCCTGCTTGTCAGGTCCTACTTCATGTTAGCAGTACTGTCACAATACTGAAATATCAAACTGAATACTGACACTATGAAGGTGCTCAATACTTTTACTATTTTTGATACTGTAGAGGGGGAGGGACTTCATTTTCCTAATAATGTGGTCTGAATACCACAAAAATAACAACACAATCTTGCAAACACAACAAAATACAAGTAGCTATAAGAAAATACATGAAGAATGTAAAGCAAAGGACTAGTTCTTTTCTTTAGCTTTTATACATTTCTGCTACTGGCTGATGTCATCTGTAAGAACTAGATATGAACCAGATACAAAACTCAGATGGTGTTACTATAACAGGCACAGATTTATGTTTAACTGTGCAACTTTCAGACAAATCTTTGTTCATCATTTCTCTTATGTTTTTATACTGGCAATACTTAAAATCTTTAACTGCATGTATTGCAGGCAATCGTGAGATTGAATCTGTTTTTTATTCTAAATATTTTATATTTTAAATTTAGTAATGAATTCAAAAGCTGGTGTATTGAACGCTTTTGCATTCAAAGTCCTGTATCATGTATCAAATTACACATAAGTAGCTAGATAATTTTTCTAGTATATAGAAAAGCAGGGCAAAGGGCAAAAGAAAGGCAAAAGTTTCATGGGTGAAAGCTCTATGAATTTCAAAGCTGCTTGAATCTGCCTTCCTTTTAAACACAGAGAGAACAATGTCTGATTCCAAGCCTTCAGGTGTGCCTCCCTGCTGGAACAGACAAAAAGCAGGATAAGACTGTCAGCTCTTTCAAATTTTCAGGAAAAGTCAGTTGTCTATCTAATTTGATGTATAAAAAAAGAGAGGTTTTGGTGTTTGTGTAACCACAGTGATAGAAATGCAGTAACTTGTTTTCAATGAGCTTATGCTGCACATGTGGAGAGAGGGGACATTCAGTAGACATAGAGGCAGAAATGACCACACAACACAGGTTCAAATGAATGTGACTCACCTCAAATGCTGATGTGGCATGGCATTAACCTTTCTATGTGGTTTGAGCAATCAAAGCCAGTCAGCAATGCTCTTTAAAAGAACAGAATGAATAGATAAATATCATGCTAACTAATTAATATATTAACACAACAACATGATAACGTGCAGAGCTTTAGACTTATTCTAATGATACCGAGTTCTTCCTGAACACTAGATCGTTTTTATTGTCAGATTAAAGAAATGAACCAGTTCTTTCAATGATTTGTCGCTTGAGTGCAACTAAGGTAGTTATGTTTGGGCGGCTAACCATTAAAGGTACAGTCTGTGAGAATTACTGACATCTAGTGGTAAATAAATGCATAGAAATTACTTCAAATATTATACATGGTTGCAAATTCATGGTGGATAAAACTCTATTTTAAATATATAGCCCACTCTAAGAGAATGAAAACATAATAACAGTAAAAAAAAAAAAGAAAAAAGATACCAACATACAAGTTCAGTTTTAATGATATATAATTTTTTTGTCATTACCCTTTAATTGTATTATGTGTTGTACCTTTAACAGTCTCTCTCTGTCCTTTCAGATGGACGGCACCTTTCCTTTTGCCCGTCAGACTGTGCATCTCTCTATCACAATGGTGTTCGGCATTCTGGTGTTTACACCATCATTATGTTTCCAGGCACCATCCTGCCGGTCTACTGCGACATGGACACCGAGGGTGAGCAGTGGGGGGAAATTGGAACCATGTCATGAAGTTCCAGATTTGTAGATTTTACTGTTTTTGCAAGAATAATATTTCAGAAGGAAAATATGGAGAAAGAAAGTAAACTGCATACCTGTTTGGACCCATAACTAAAACTTTGTTAAGCCAGAAATCCATCAAACTAATTGATTTTGCCAAATTTCCCTTTGCATTGGCTTGGCCAATCCTCCATAGGTGTGTGTACATGCTAGTCTATTCTTTCACATAATAAAAAATAGCCATATGTGTGCTATAGGTGGAGGCTGGACGGTGTTTCAGCATCGCCGTGATGGCTCTGTTAGCTTTAACAGAGGATGGTTGGAGTATCGTGACGGCTTCGGCGAAGCGCGAGGTGAACACTGGCTGGGCAACCAACACCTCCACCTGCTGTCCAACCAGGGACACTACAGCCTGCGCATCAACCTGCAGGACTGGAGCCACGTGCACAGACATGCTCTGTACCAGTCCTTCAGGTAAACAGACTGTGGTAAAGAAATATCAACAATGAAAAGAGTTATGTATCTGTATGTGTCAGCTAAGGTATGATGAGATTTAAAAGTGGTGCCTTCAGTTTGATTGTCTCTGTTTGCAATGTTTCATTATTTGAGATACACCCAAAATTATTTCATGTCTTTAAAGCAACACTAAATAACTTGAAATCTTTAAACTTCGTGTTCCTGGCTGTTTTTAGGGGGTACATTGGCTTCATTATAGGCTATACATTTCAGGAGCCATCATTGCCCTGCTGCATCCTGATGCTGAAAAATTGCACTTCACAACTTTATTTCCATCCCGGAGCATCATGTGACAGCGATCTTATCTTTAGCAACAAGATATCAACACAACGGCCAATTTGAATGAGGCTGAATCAGCAAAGATACAGAAGAGCGCATTACTGGAAGAACAGTAATAGTGTTAGTGTTACTTTACTTTACTTTACTTTACTTTACTTTACTTTTGTAAGTAATTCACCGTTTACAAGAAGATTTCATATTCGTAGCCAGCAATGAATGTTTTGTGGTGCATATTTATTTTGTTTAGGCAGATTTTTTTTAGTAGGAGCAGATTAAAAACAATCGGGCCTTACTAATACTGTTTTCCAGTCAATTTCTACTTCGAACAAGATACAGGACGGAGTAACAGCACAGAACAATACAAACCTTCAAATAGAAAGATTTTTTACAAAGGCATTTATAGGAGGGCTTCACAGCTACTTCAGTGCTTGCAGTTTTAACAGTCCAACAATTTAAGAAAATAAGAAAATTAAGGTTTTTGTGAGTTGTCCTGATGTGCTGTAAGATCTCATTCCAGGCTCCAGTGAGCACACAGAAGTAAGATTTCTGTTCACAATAGATTTTAAAAGCTGATAATGGCAATAATCCATTAGTGGGATTCAGTGGTTTGATCAGTCCTTGAAAGACTAGCAGTATCTCTTACTATTTAATTCTCATCAGCCTCATTTAAATTATCCTTTAAGTGCACAAAAAACACAAAGTAAATAAAAGGTTGGTTGGGACATTATTCAGTTTTTTTTTTAAATTTAATTCCTTCAACTTGGCCACAACAAATGCAAAGAATCACTTTTACATCTAAATGCAGATGTGTAATTACAGATGTGCCGGTATAACAGAGAAATATGTTGATTAAACATTAATATACTTATTTCAAAGATGCTTTTGGCTGACGGGAACACTTGGTATTCTGTTTTACGAAGGTTGAGTTTTCTAATCTAATTGTTTGTTCATAACCACCTCATGAAAAACTAATAACCTATGAATGTTTTTTTTACCAGAAATATCACATTCCAAGTTTGCTTGTTTTTTTTGTCTACTTTCGTTTGAAATCAGACTAAAAGTGCTCCAGAAATGACCATGACTTTTAAAGAGTACATAAAAACTGTGCTTTCTCATCCTTGTTGCTGCAGGATAGAGAACGAGGAAAATGACTATCGCCTCCACGTGTCCGGTTTCAGTGGAACGGTGGAGGATTCGTTCGGTTGGTACCATGACCAGCGTGGTTTCAGCACACCGGACACAGGAAACATCTGTGCTGAGATCAGCCACGCAGGCTGGTGGTACCACCAGTGTTTCTATGCCAACCTCAATGGAGTCTACTACAAGGTGGGTCTGAGAGAGCAACACATATCAGCACTCAGTGCATGAAAAACGTTGTGTACTGAGAATTTCATGTGGTAGGAACTAACTATTTGAAAATTTAATCTGAAGTATGCTTCTTCCAGGGAGGCCGCTACTCTCTGAAAGCTCACAACTTGCTGGGGCCTGATGGCATCGTGTGGTTCTCCTGGAAGGACTCAGACTTCTACTCTCTGAAGACGGTCACCATGATGATACGGCCGCGAAACTTCAGGCCGCGCTTGTCACCATAGTGACAAAGCAACAATTTGAAGCTCGGCTAGCAGCTTCCAAAACAAGCTGCCAAAGTACCATTATACCCTTTACTCTGCTGCCTAAAAATAGTGCCCCTACATGCTTTATTTTTCCTTTTATATGTGAATTTTCCTACAAACTACAGAGTGGACTTTTATTTCTTAATAAATGAAGAAATACTTTACATTTGGTGGATTTTCCTTTTCTTCAGTAGTGTTTGACAGCTTGAAGTAGAGTCATAGACAGTGTTGGAGTGTCAGAAAGCAAGCTAACTAACACTAGAAAGAACGTTAATAAGAGACATAGATTTAAGAAAATTTAAGGCATAAGGTTTAAGAAAAACTGACATCTAGTGGTAAAGATGCTTCATCTGATATGGATCCAGTGGCCTCAGATGCTGGGATAACTGCTCTACAGGTAACTACGAAACACTGTACTGTTTTGTATGTACTTCTACAGAGCTTATCCCAGTGTTCTAGCACCTACCACACAAAACACGGCAGTTTTAAAGCAAAGAGGGTTCCCACTTAGCTGAAAGTTGTTTGTCCAAAGCATAAATAGTGGCACTGATATGGCAGCTTCCATTTATGTGGACCCACAGCAAGTAGATATCAATGGCTCATTTTAAGAGATTAAAAACACTGATCTTGGTTTTGTCATGCACAGCAATAATTAAATCAAGTCCTTAAAAACTAAACTACTTTTAGTTATAAAAAAGTCAGGATCGATGTTAACATTTTCCTTAATTCCATTTTAATTCTATGCAACTTTTGGCTGCATCTGATTGGATAGAGATTATTTGTCATAATTTAGTTTTGGATCAACTTGTATAACTTTGCTTCAGTGTGATGTCGAAAAGCAGATATGAACCACAGGTAAACATTCCTTCAGAGAAAACTGTCTGATTCCTTGAACTAAACACACACAGACAGAGAATTTATCACACATTTATTTATTGGAACTATTACAGATATTAAGTGGAACATTTCTAGGTCTTCTCAGAGTCACCTGCCACCTAAATCAGATTGCTGAAGAGTCAATAAATTCAGCCTTGATGGTTTCTTCGTTATTCTACCTGTACAGGTGAACTCCTTCAGAAATGACTCAGACAGGTGGGAAAAACGGGTCAGCGTGTCTCGGTGCTGCTGTTTTGTGGGTGGGATAATTTCCCCTCCGGTTAAAGGATTGGCTGACCCCAGAAAAGATGAGGTATTTATGTGGGGCGCTCCCTGGGGCGGGTGACATACTGCCACCACAGAGGGGGAAGGTTGCCCTCCTTGCGAGCAGGAGGGAGGGCTTCGGTCCTGGGGCCTCCAGCTGGAGTCTCTGCCTCCAGTTGAGCAACCTGGAAACAAGACGGACAAGAACAGAGATCAACATAAGTACTGGTTTACGAAGGGTTTGGGAATATCTTTTCAAACTAAGTGATCTAAGATGAGATGGTTTTTGTTTTATAAAAAAAAAAAACCCTGAGGAGACGCATTTTTCCTCCTCTGTAAAACAAACAAAAAACATTTCCCTGTATTAAAGTCCTTTAAAACATGCACAGAGTATATCCATTAAACTGTTGTGACTTATTAAAACATATTAATCTATATAGCTGAACACAGAAATAAGATGACTGTTGAGGTTTGAACCATTTAGAGAGTCAACAAAAATGCATCTTCTTTTTTATTAACTAGATCCGTTATGAGATGTCCAGTATGAGAAGGTATAGATCTGCTTTATATCCCAACCATTCAACTACTGCCATCTGGTGGATTTCACAAATAAAATGGTTCCCTGTTACTAACAATTGCTATGCTGAAGCAATGAGGACAGATGGCCAAATGTTTAATACTCCCTGCCAGTAACTGACTACAACACTAAATTAGTTTCAAGCATGGTAAGCAGAAAAAGTCCCAGACATATTTACTTTCAGCTGCATCACAGAAGAGGCCAAAAAACAACTGCCGGTATGTCAAACACAACCCCACTCACCTCTTTGTCCCAGCTCTGCATTCTCAGCTTCTTCCACTGCTCCCTCTTAGAGAAGTAGTCTGGGTACATTGCCTTCTCTGAGGGGTGCCAGTGGTCCAGCAGCCACTCTGGGTACTACAAGAAAAAAAGTGGAGCTTAGATAATTTCTCTTATGCAGCACAAGGACTGCGAGCATTGTCATTTAGAGTTCATATATGAAGACCCCAAATTATTTAAATGCAGCCCTGCATCACCTTGTAGCACTCATATCTTTCATAGGACGTCCCTCCAGGAGAGTCTGGGAAGATGTAAGGCTGAGGATGCTGGTTGGACCAGAACTCCTCCTCTCCTGCTTTCAGCATTATGGTAGCCTTCACCATGTCCTTCTCACCCTTGTTCTCATCAAAGCGTGCCCGCAGCATGCAGGCATAGAAACGGTATTTATCTCTGTGACAGGAAAACAACACAAAGTCTGGTTTCAGCAACTATACCAACATTGTTGAGCAGCTTGTAGACATCCATAAAGATCCCCTATATCTGAAAATATATGAAAATTCTTTAGGTAATTTTTTAAACAGTGAACTGATACAACGCACCTTCAAAAAAAAAAGTGGTATCGTTTAAAAAAATTATAAAACAATTATGATCGCTGATGATTATCTAAATTTCCTCATTTGCCAGTTTGAGATTCAAGGGACATACATTTCCAACATCAAGCTTTTATGATTTCTTGCTCGTAACATACAATTGATGCCAACTGGATTAATAAATTACTAGCTTATTGAAAACATAACGGCATACCAAGTTTGGTATCTAAAAAAGTCCATTAAAGGCTAGTATGTAAATAAAAATAAATAAATAAACTGCAACACAAGGAATCAAATGCATCAACATCAATTGTATCACTAGGTCTAAATTATAATGTCTAAAATAACAATTAATGGTGATCAAAGTCTTGAATCACTAATAAGATCG